>BMAV01014527.1:0-28177 GCA_019973955.1 Trichonephila inaurata madagascariensis
TTAAAAATTTAAAATATTTGTTAAAATTTAAAATAAAAAATTTTCGAATAATTTATTCTCGTTACATTTCTTCATTTGCAGATCAGAGTATTTTTTTACTTAAAGATTCCAGAATGATTTGAATTGGAATAAAAGAAAATCTAAAATTAAAACACATTTATATTCGTACTAAATTTATTTCAAGTTAGCACGCGTATGCAGTGTTTCTTTACTTATTATTTTTTATTTATTAATTTATTTGCAGATCGAAGAATTTTTTTTCTTCATAGATTACCCAGAATGATTTGAAGTGGATAGTGAAAATCTAAATTAAAACACATTTATGTTCTACTAAATTTATTTCATAGTAACACTGCATAGCGGAAGTTTTTTTATTAAGGTCCAATAAATTGAATAAAGTAATTTTACATCTGATAATACAGTAATACCTCTAATAGCAACCGATTTACGAGAACCCAGAGTTACAGTGATTTTCAAATCTGATCGTTCATTGATGAAAAGTATGAATGGATCAAGAGTTGTCCAATATTTCAAGCACAATATATATTAGAAATGATAGAGATAGATTCCACAACGAAGTTGACAATTGATGAGCTCATAGAAATGCATCAGCAAGAGCAAGACGTTGAACCACAATCCGAAGTTGATAATGATGAGCTCATCGAAATGCATCAGCAAGAGCAAGACGTTGAACCACAATCCGAAGTTGACAATTGATGAGCTCATAGAAATGCATCAGCAAGAGCAAGACGTTGAACCACAATCCGAAGCTGACAATGGATGAGCTCATAGAAATGCATCAGCAAGAGCAAGACGTTGAAAAGTCTTCAGACCCATTTCAATCAAAAGATCGAATGACGGTTGGGAATTTGACAGAAGGACTCAGATTAAGAGGACACAGTACGATTCAATTGACAAAAATCGATAAAAAAATCAAATATAATTTTTCTAGCCTAAATTATTCTTTATATACTTTTCTATAACCTCACGACGTGTAGCTGAACAATGCGACGTTAATATTCACTCACTCACTCACTCACTCACTCACTATAACCTCACGAAATTTGAAAACTCTAAAATTAAAAAAGGCCGAATTATGAAAGCTTTTACATTCATTTTTTATTCACATCCCTATGGCAAATCAAAACTTTAAACTTACTTATCTCAGAAAGGTAAAAAAACTAGTTTGTCTTTATTTAAAATGCTAAGGCTTTTTTCATTGTGCCTAATGCTTTGAATTTTTTTTACCCATTGCTAATAGTACATGTAACAAAAGTTGGTATGCTTTTTTGAATCAAAGCAATACTTATTTTTTAAAAATAATTGAAGTTAGAATTTGCAAATTTTTTAAGGAATTTTCAATAAGGATTCATAAAAAGAAGTATTGTACAAATACCAATCTTGTTATCGCAAAACCCATACCAACTTTTGTTATACATAGTTGGAAGTACTTGTAAATCAAATTTCATGTGTGTGCATAAATTTTTGTAGGAGAAGTAGCATTTTAAAATCACTTCAGAAAATTAAGGTTTTTTTCCTTAAAAAATTAAATAGCTTTTTATGAAATTTTGAGCACAAAATCTGTTTTACATAGTATACGCACATAGGAAGCAACCAAAAAAATTTTGAAAATCCTAAAATTAAAATTTTTTGCTTAATTCGTACCATGTCCCCTTAATTGAAAAAGAGTTACACATTTTTTAGTAAGTATAGATTCTAACGAAGAACGAATTTTTTCAATAAAACAAGGATTTAAAAAAAATAATAATCATTCTCCGAGGAAATTTTGTGAGAGAAATAAAATCTACTTTAATAGATTTTTTGAAGCCTTCATAATAACTTCGGTTTGCAATTTTGTATTTGTGTTATCTAAGATTTAATTAAACATTTTTTCTAAGTTATTTTTTTTCTTTCGTCTCCGACCCCAAATACAAATAATTTATAGACATTTATATGATAACTCATACCCCGACTAACGCGAAATAGACTTATATGGTTATCACTCAGTCAATGGCGTAACATACAACCCCGCATTGCGGGAGGGCCTAGGACTCTGGAGGGCCCAAAGGTTACATTTTTGCTATCCTTTATAAACTCCGGCTTGGGGCCCTAAACCTGACTTTGCAGGGGGTCCTAATATTCTCCATTATGCCAATGCCCTCAGTTCCCCCTACCAAGCAAATTTTTTTTGGACAATGCCATGTCTAGTATAAATGCTAAATTTTGCGATTTTAGTCATAATACGCAATTTATTTCATGTTCATTTGAAACAAATTTTACGAATTGGTAAAAGTTTTTAATTTTATGTATAATATTTTTTAAAAAAACTTATGAAAAAAAAGGAAATAAACTTTCTATAGCCCTCTTTTTTATAAAATATATATTTAGCAATAAGCACAATTTGTTTTTTTAACAAATCTTTTTTTTTTTTCTGTAAGTCGGTTTTCTCAAAGGGGGGGCCCAAGCATATCAAAAATAAAAGGTTAAAAAAAAATTAATTTACAAGATTGGCGTATATAACAAAATACTTTCTGACATAATAAAAAATTACATTTTTGCACTGATATGATTTTTATATATATTATCTAGCGATATTAGGTCATCAAAAAAAAAAGATTCTACTTAAACGCTCATTAGCTATTTTGTCCCATAAACAAATAAAAAAAAAATTTTGGCTTTGCGAATCCACGATGAGATTTTTTTTTACGTTTCTTTTTTAAACCCAAAATATTACTTTAACTGACCTTCGAACTTACTGGTATGGTTATCTCCGTCCCCTTTTTTTTGGGGAAATTGAAAAAATATATTTCTGTTTCCCCTTTTTAATGTAAAGAGTTTTTTTGATATATGGATAAGCATATTGAGCACTTTGAAGAATTATTTGGCCAAGATTTATTTTTTTGGGTATTCGAAACAAATGATGCATAACGAAAACTTTTACATTTTTTTTTGAACTAAAATCCATATTTATCTTGAATACATTTTTTCGGGAGGTCGCATGTTGCGAAGTCATCCCAAGCTCACGAAATCGTTAATTCTAGTAAAACTGTTTATTTCTTACCAATGACCTTGACAAAGTATCCTCCAATATGACAGTCTTAATGGGACTTAAAATGAATTTATCTCATATATCCCTCTTTTTTGGGAATGGCAAACGTTTTTTTTTTTTTTTTAATCTTAAGGTATTTGTTTTGACCGAGTCCCTGGCGCGACCACTTTTGTTCAAAAATATTTTCTATGAACATGCTGCACTTTCCCCTATGAAGAACTTAGTGGTTTTGATTGTTGTATTGTACGACTTATTATGGTTGATAAATATAAATAAGCAGAACATGAAAAAAGGGTTTTTTGGATCTCTGCTGAAGGAATTTGAAACGTCAAGAAAGGGGGAAAACTTTTGAAATAATGATATTAATCACGATAGCGAACATAAATTTGAGAAAAGCAATAACATGAAACAAAAAGGAAAATTTTCAATAGCTACTTAAAGCCCACCAAAAAAAAATATAAAGCCTTGGCCCCAAGATACACTTCCCCCTTAAAAAAAGATACAAAAAAAAGTTCAACGGATATTTGTCGATCATAAAAAAGGACATAAAAAACTACAATTGCTGAACAAAATATCCCAGTTTTGCTTCAAAAACTTTCCCTTTAATGTTAGCGAAAAGTGTCTTGATTTGTGTCCTTTATTTAAAATCCACATTTGGCAATTTAGTTCAGTTTTTTGGGGTTTTTCTCTATTATCAAAGAAAAATTGAAAAGTCCGAAATAGGTAAGTATATTTTCTCTTAGTTAAATTATTCATTGAAATTTGGATTTTTATCGTGTATAGCAAAAGTAATTATAAAAAAAAGGATTGGGCTGAGTCCCTAAGCGCGAACATTAACGTTAGTATCGAGTGCACGCCTGATCCTGGGCTAAAACGTTTTGAAGTTTTCTCGCTGTACATATTAAAAATAAACAATTATTCTTCATTGGGAAATTTTTCATTCTTTTTTATTTTTAACATTTAAATTTTAAATCTAATTCTGTGGGCTTAAAATTACATTTTTTCAAAACTTTTATAATATGAGCAATCATTTCAAAAAAACATTTTACGTTTTTTTTATACATTGTCAACACTTGGTTTTACTTCCTTACAATTAACTATTGTATCCCGAATTATTTTATTATTTTTTTAAGAAAAATAAAATCGTGTGAAGAGGGGGACTTCAGCCGTATAAAAAAAGTTTAATAACTATTTGTGACTTTTCTTGCAGAGTTAAGTTTTTTTAAAAGGGAAGGTTTAATATTAGAAAATACTCTGAGTTCCCTTTTTTTACACGGGTTGCAAAACTTAAGCAACAATGTAAAAAATTTGCAGAACCCTGAAAATTCAGAAAAAGGGGGTCGGGGGAATCAGTAGAGGGAACACAACGTAAAAGTCATGTTGCAAATATCAGGAACAAAACGTCAGAAGCGATGTGAGCGTATCAAAACGCTGATGTCTGCGCCCTCAACGTAGAAGGGGAAATGAAGGACGGAGACGCAATTCACCATATTCTCTGCAAGTGCCAGTGGTCAGTTCGTGAAATATGGCTAAAAAAGAAATCACCTGGACGACTTCACACGTGGAAGAATGATCGGCAAGCTGGAGGGGGGGCGTACAATCACCAGTGTAGCGCAGGTTCGGGAAACAACAAAAGTGTCGTTTCGCGAGCTTGGAAATCATTCCAAACCACAGGTACAGCGTTGAAAGGGTTTGGGGTGGCCGCCCGGGGGCGACAACTGCAGGGATGATCGATATATCATCCTGCAGGCGAAAAAGGTCAACAGCAGTCAGCAAGCGCCATTGCTAGAAACTCTGTACAGCAAAAAGTCGACAATGAGCGGTTTACGTGGCCAGACGCCCTTTACAAAGGAGGCCTGTTCACCCCCTCCCGAACGCTGCCTCCCGTTGAAAGATGGCCAACGAAGCCACCGTTTACAGTGGGCCAGAGGCACAAAAAGGGACAACTGATCAATGGGTCGTGTCCTTTTTTACGGATGGGGTCGGTTCAGTACCAGAAGCGTTTCTAAACGCGTTTTGTTTTGGAGAAAACGGGACCCGGTTTTATCCCAGTAACATCAAGGAAAGACATCGTTACGGTGGCCCCGGAGTTCTTGTCTGTGGCATTATGCTGAACGGGGGAACGGGAGCTTCACATTTTCGACAGGGGTCTGAAACCGGGGATCGCTTTGTGAGGAAACTTTTTCCCCCCATGTGCATTTTTTTCCGGGGGCCATTGGCCCAGATTTCATTTTATGTATGAAAATGCACGGCCAATCGCCCCTTTTTGCTGTTGAGGAGCTGCGGAAAAGGGAAAATACTGAATGGTTTGGCCAGGGGTTTCCCCAGATTTAAATCCCATCGAACATGTGTGGGATGTTTTGGGGGGAGACGTATTGCCACACGCTTACATCATCCGGGCAACCAACAACCCCGGTAATTGGGAATGGGCCCCCTTACCTAAAAAAAATGGACCACTGGTTCTGAGTATGCGGAACGGTAAAGCAACCATTGTAGTGGGGGGGCTATACCATTTTAAAGGAACATCTGCTTGTTGTTCGTCCGTTGGGTAGACAATCGAGTCACGATACTATGCGTTCAATAAAGCTTGTTTTGTTTTATTCCATACCGGGGGTTGTATTCCTTTTTAGCGCCGATGCCGTCATCCTTACTAATCCCCTCATTTTGGCTCTAGAGATTTTTCGTGAAGTTATGGCAATAAACTCACCTGTTGCTTAATTTTTGCACACCAGGTATTTAGCTGTCTATATTTTTCCTTAAAGCAGCTACAACAGAAAATCCTTTTCAAAATGTGGGATGTTGAAAATGGAAATTATACCAAATGCTTTTTTTTCGTGCAGAAAATTCATCATCCCCTCCCCCAAATTCAAAACTATTTATTTCAAAATTCCCTTTTTTATATGCCACTGAATGTAAAATCTATTAAGATTTTTTTTGGCAGTTGAGAACCCTTCTGAAGTTTTTGTGAAATGAACCCAAACCCCCCCGTAACTTGCTATCAAGTTGCCCTAAAAAAAAATATTTTTAAAAAATTCAGTGCCAACATGACTGAATCATTTTCTATGGATTTAAAACAACCCATTTTTTCTTCAGTTTTTGTAATTTTTAACACATGCAAGTTTTACACAGGGTTTTTTAAATAATAGTAATAGTAAACCCAAAAAATTTAAGATTCTTGAGAATATATCCTTGATTTAATTTTCGAACCATGTTCTTCTGTGTTTTTGTTGATTCTTTTTTACCCCGAATGCTCCCACGACTTAAAAATATTTTTGTTTTGTTTTAATCCACTGCCGTAAATACAATACCGTGAATTCAGCTAACCTTTTTAAAAAATGTCATTCAAGACAGTTTCGGTAGCTATAGAAGTACACCGCCCAAAAACTAAATTTAAAAATTTATCAGGTACAGCTTTTATTTTTTGCGCAGAGTCCGATAGGTTACCCAGACTCAAGCAAACGTTAACAATTTTTTCCAGATGTGATCATTGAGAGAACAACATGACTAGACTATTTTTCTAATGATATTTGTACTTTTAGGGAAAAGGATAATGAAGGGGAAAAACTTTTTTAAATATCATTTTGCAATCGTTCCAATTTAAAAAAAAAAAAGAAAAAAAAAATAGATAATAATTATTCTTTACAAAAATAAAAAAATTTTCTTATATTATATTTTAAAAAATAACATATAAAAAAAATTTAAACACTTATTTTTGTTAATATGTACGGTTTTAATTGAGATCGTATTGTATTTTTGTTGCCCAAAAGTATTACATGTATATATATATATATATATATTTTAAAAAGTATTGTATTCAATACATTAATATTGTATAAGGGGGGAAAAATATGATTGAAAAGGGGTCCTGGAATGAAAGTTTGAAAACATTGCTGTAAGTATATCAGCATATCTTTTACAGTATCAACCTTTCAAAACGCCTATTCTCAAAAGCCACGATAAAACCTATTTGGAGTAATGGACTCAAAAACTGATAGTTAAGGGTTTTAAGGGTTTTTGTTACCCAATACGATGTTTTAAACCGTATGGGGGGGTGGGTTTATGCAAATTAATGTTTGGAGCCCCAGTTCTCCCCCTTTTTAATATGGCAGGGGTTGTTGAGAGGGGGAAATCATACCCAGATGTCGTCTCGTTCATCTGATTGCAGTTTTAAATTAAAGTATATTTGGAAAATTTGCAAATTTTGAAAAACCAGGCAGCTGGAAAGAAGTATATTAGTGAACCATTTGAAACTAAGAGACATATCTAGAAATCAATAATTTTTGATGAAATTGATAATATATTATTTTGTGTTTATGATTATTTATTTTTGAAAAGTGTTTTTCTTTTTTCTGAAAAGGTTTCACATATTTAAGAAATTTAATCGGGAAATTCATCTGAATTTAAAAAACCCCTTCTTTTTCCCAAGATTTTTTTTACTGCTAAAAAATTAATATATGTTTAATCCTAAAAAAAAAAATCAAAATATCTGACTGTTTGTTTTTTGTTTCACGTACTGGTGGTGAAATATGTGATGTTTCACCCACTAAACCTTCCGGGGGAGTTTTTTTCCCCGTAAAAACAACCCCAAAATTTTAAATTTTTTTAAAAGGGAAAACATTCTTTTACCATACATATTTCCCCCACCAATTTCAGGTGTTTAAGATAAATATCAAATAAAAATAATAACTAAAAAAAGGTTTAAAAAAGGACACACTGTTTTTTCTTTACCGATTTTCCCTTTTTCCGGGGTCAAATCCTTTTTCCCTAAATCACTTGTTGCAACCAACTTCTAGACGGTACTCAACCTTTTTTTGCCTGGCCGCATACATACGTTACCTTTTTTCCCCGGGGGCCGTACATAATTTATGTCTATTTCACCGCGGGGCCCCAACCCCCCGGAAAAAAATGGGGGGGGGGAAAAATGCTTTAAAACCAAGATAAATGGGGAAAAATTTAAAAAAGTTAAATTGATCACAAAAATTTAAAAAAATTTTTACTTTTTCTTTTTTTTTTTATTTTTTTGGGATTCCCTTTTTTTTGTCGCTAAATATTTTTTAAATTCGAAGCATTTAATAAACTTCTTTTACAATTTCTGCATCAGTGAACGGTTTCCCCTATGATTACCAGTAATGCCCCAAATTTCTTTGGATTTTTTTGTTACCCTTGACATTACCACTGAAAAACACATTTGTGAGTTTAAAAAGGGTTATTTTAAGAAACCTATTTATCCCCCCTTGAAAGAATCTTTTGAGGAAAAAATGTCGTTGAATTATGATTCCCCTTTTTTTTGGTAATTTTTAAATAAAAACCCTTTTGTGACAAAAACAAACAATTATTGAACCATGTTTTTTTTAAATAAAAATTTAACTTTGTCTTTTTGAAACAACCCCATTTTCTTGAATATTTTTTTTATTGCCGGGATATGGAAAAAGTTAAAATTAGTTCCACTGTTGTCTATTATCATTAATCCGAAAAAAAAATATCGATTCGCGAAAAGAAAAAAATGATATATTTGATTTTTTAACAAAGAATTTCGCACCAAATTTTCATAAATTAAGGAAATTCTAAGAGCAATGGACCATGACCGGGCCATTTAAAAAGGTTCGGTGGGCCGCATGTGGCCCGTGGGCCGCAGGTTGAGTATCGCTGCTCTAGATAGTACGAGTACAAAAACGCCGAGATGCGAAGCAGACCAAGAAGGGGTTAAATAAAAATATGAATATTTTCTATGCTGGGAGACTTTTCTGTTTTCAGTTTCATCATCATTAAGGTGAAGGTTGAAGGTTTCGTAATTCGGGTGTCTTTGTTTTTGCGTAATATGGCGTTTTTAGAATGCATTATACTCCATTTTTCCTTTCGTCTCTTGTATTTTCGCCTTGTATTTTTTCACACTTATCTGTATATGATGCAATAGCTAATCCACCCATCAATTCTTCGCTTAACATATTCTAAGGGTGGATTTATTAAAGAACAAAAGAGAAAAAGCTTTTGAAAAGCATTTGTTACTCTTTTCAAACTATCTTTTTAGTGAACACTTTGCTTTCGTGTATAACATTTGTTACACTCAGTTTGCAATAACAATTTTTCGCTTTTAAATGTCTTCATTCTAATTGGGGTACAAATTATTATTTTAAAGTAAATTATTTAATATTCTGAGTGCAAGCATGCAATATTAAATTTCTAATTTCCAAGGATAGTTATATAACAGCGAATTTCTGTAGTAATGCCCCACCTAAATCTTTGAACAGTATTTAACTTATAAAGAGGTAAAACTATTGCGAATTTTGAAACTTTATTCTATTTTTCATAAAACCATACACAATATTGAACGAAATTATAATTTTGCATATAAAAAAAACACAAGTAAAGAAACTAATCATTAATGTAAATAAAAACAAACTACTAATATACCATATGTTGCATTAGTAGCTTACCGCATGGTATATTAGTAGTTTACCATATGGTATATTAGTAGTTTATATATATAATTATGGTATGTTAGTAGTATTGCATTCACACACTATTGACATGTAGTTTTATTGCGCTAATCAAATAATTCAAATTATTATTCTGATTCTAATAAATATTTCATTATATATAGAATAAATTATCAATCTAATAAGTCAAAGATTACAGTTATTTTTTTCTTAGAGAATCGTAATATATAACCGTATCTCCTAATGTTGCTTCTGTGAGTTAATTATAATCTAATTCAAACTAAATAGTCTAAATATACTAGTTTAAAATATTATTACGATGTCCTGAAAAAGGAGAATTTTTACTTAAAATTTGGAGGTACAATGGGATATTTTAAAAGGAAGAAATAAAGTATTCTTCAAAAAATCTGCATTATTTTGTAAAATCTTAAATTTTGGCCTCTATATATTCTTTTTTTTTTTTTATCACGGTGACTTCCAGTTGTAATTTCCAGCCTAGTAAAAAAGAATAAATACTTCAAATTAAAACAAAACCATTGAATTATAGAATAACTAATTTTATTAATCTGTAATATTTCAATTATTGTAGACATATTTTTCTTCTCTATTATATTACTTTTTGCAATTAAAAGAGCGGGCGTGGTAACCCAGCAATAATTGTAGCGCACTTGAAACTGGTGTTTTTTCTTTGTGTTCGAATTCTGGTGTCATTGCATAACAGTCATTTAGAAGATGGCTATGCATCTGTCAAGGCTCAAAGTTGTCAAGTTAGCATAGTTTATAAATTTGTCGCGTGTGTGAAGTGCCTGCTCAGGTGTTGTCTTCGTCGACTCTATTTCATTTAAAAATTTCGAGATCTATCACTAATACCAATCTTGTTGCTTCGTTGTGCATTGCCAATGAACAACATTTGTAGATTAACTGTAAGATAAACAAATAATGTAAAAAAAATTTAAGTCAATTCCTACTTAGGTGAACAAAGAAAAATGTTGTTTTAGTTACTTTCATTAAATAGCTACAATAATTAATATAAATATATTTATACATATGACAGAATCACAATATTAAGTGGCAATATAGAAAGCGATTTTCCTTTCTATATATGGTGTTGGACTATTTATATGTTTGTTTGTTTTTCTATTTATCCATTAATTAAATTTAATTATTCTAATAAAATAGCATAGTAAAAAAGAAATCACAGTCTCAGAAATGAGGCCAGTATAGGTGGGATTCGAACCCTCACCTTTGGATTAGAAGTCCAACGTGCTATCCATTGCGCTACAGGAACACAATGAAGGATTTTCTTTTCTATATATGATGTTGGACTATTATTTTTGTTTGTTACTATTTATTCATATTTAATTTAATTAATAAATTAATACTTGAAAAATCTATATTAACATCAAGTGTTATCCCCAACAAGTTTAAAAAATGTATTTGAACTTGAATGGATGAATAGAACGTATTTTATGAACGAGTGAAAATTTGAACAAGATATATATATATATATATATAGGGAGAGAATAGTAGGAATCGAAAAAAGCAAGCACAAAAAATAATTTGATTTTTTAAATTTAAATTCATTTAAAAAAAACATAGTAGATGGCTTAGAAAAATGCAGGCATTCTCCTTCCTTCGTGAACAAACATTAAAATATAGCATTGCTTTTGTACAAAGAAAAGTACAACCAATGGAATATATATATATATATATAATTTTTTCTTTTTAAATCTGGTTCCTACCTGACTTAACTTAGTATTCAATAGCGGCAACAACAGAATTTTAATCAACTTGTTCAATAACTTTTTGAACTGAATTGTTTTTATTAACATATATACAATACCTAAAAAATTAAAATCAGATTCTATACCAATCTTCAAGAATAAAAGTGGTTTTATACAGAAAGAGTAGTTGTAGTGTGTGAAACTATTATTATTATTATAACTAGTTGTAGTAGTCTCTTGTGATTCCTTTATTAATTATTTACTCTTTATAAAACTACTTATACTTTACCATCAAATGTGAAAGTAATGAATATATTGAAAATAAGAAAATATTAATAAATAAAGATAAAACATATGCTACTTTAAGATAAATGCTGCACATTTTGCAATAGTATTGCAAATTTAACAAAATCTTTTATCCTATAATATTTGTTATAAATAAAATATGTCAGAATGACAATTTTAACTTAAACATATAATGGAACAGTATTTGATGCTTTATAAAAAATATCATACCATCTTCATACATATTATAACATATAGCAGGAAAAAATGAAAATCTTTTACACATCCTATTATAATTATGAAATTTAAAAAAAAATTGTATCATAAAACACATAATAAATACATTCTATTAAGTTATAATAGAATCTGTTAGCTATACAGGAAATGTGTTAATTGCGACAAGATCTGTTGCGGGGAGAGTATAATAGGATATATACTAGTTATGACAGAATCAATCATAATCTGTTATAACTTGTTAATTTAACAGAATCTATTACGTTATACTAAATACGACAGAATAATTATGATATATTACAAAACTTAAGAGTATGTGTCAATGGATTTGTGAATGGGCTTCCAATCTGAAACAATCAAATCATTCTAAAATACATATATATACTTTCTGTAACTAAGTATCACTAGATTTAGTTCATATCTTTATAAATATAAGTATGTATGTTATAGAACCAGAATGTACACAATTACAGAGTCAACTGGTAGTCAATAGTTCTTTATATAAATTAAATAGTACTGTAATTAGTGATGTAGTTGAAACGTTTGATCGACCGACTTTCCTAATGATGTTTGCAGTTTTCGAATCTCTTATGACCTTTGATATTTGGGATGTAACTTAAAAATAGTGCCAGTCTGTGGTCCTTTGTTATGACAAGGGGTTCATCAATTTTGTATCTTACAGTTAATTTTCTACTCTTAAAGTTAGTCTCTTATTTTCTTCTTGAACTTTCTCTGGCTCAATAGAAGCTTCATCTCCAGTGAATCCATCAGACAAATTTCTCAAATAATGGAATTCTGTGGACTTTGTGCTATTTTCTCTTAGTTCATCAGAGTTACTGGCTCTTATTCTGCATACGTGATTTTTTTTATTTTATTATTTTTTTAATTTATTTATTTGCAAAACTCCTCATGCTCCACATTGCAAGACATCAGGCTTACAGACGAAAGTGGTAACACAATTGCGCGTAATTTAAAACAAAATTAAAATACATTTAAAATAAAAATATAAAATAAAAAGGGAGTAAATTCACAAATAGAATGACGGGGAGGTACCACAATATATAAAACTTTAAAAATCTATACAGTAAACACAAATTTTCTTAAGACATTAAGGCTTTCAGTACAGTTGACCAACAAAGACAAAACAGGTGGACAGGAAATACCTAAACGTTTATACTCCTTTTTAAAAAATTTTCTTTTACAAAAATATAGGTTACAATACATGTTCCGCAGTTTCAGCATCATGACCCCAAGAACAAATATCACTACCAATTATATAAACTAAATCTAGATAAATAGCTCTTAAAATTCCCATGTCCTGTTAGAATCTGGGATAACTTAAAATCAGTAAAAATTTCTTACATTTTAATCATTGATAAATGGTTGTAAAAAAACTTTTTAATCCACAAAGCTTTAGGCGAGGCCAAGAATTCGGTGTTCCAGGAAGAAACAGTTCTTTCCCAAGCTAAATGCTTCCAGTGGGACAATGGCATAGACATCGAAAGTTTCATATCCTGGCAAGTTGCCTCTTTGGCCGACTGGTCGAGATTTCCACTATGGTCCCGAACATAAGAAAAGTGTATGTCACAGTTTTCAAGGTAGTACATAATAGACTGAATCTCCACAACAAGTTTCTCTGTAGAATTTACATTGAACAAAGAATGGAGTGAAGAGAGTGAGTCGGTGCAGATAAGAAAATTGAGAGTTCTGCCCTGAAAGAGAGAGTTCTGAATCACTTTTACAGCAAGATTAATGCAGAGTAGTTAGACTTGTAAAACAGAGCATTCATCTCTTAATCGATGTTGGAAAGTAACTTTGTGTACATACATGATTCGCATTTGAAATTTTTTTGACACTTTTTTTTTACTATGCTCCTTTGTTCTAACTTCCATTTAATTGTATATTCACTCATAGTATGTCAATTTCCAGCTTGCGACTTTCTAATCTTGTACTTTCTTTTTTGAAACTGAACAATGCTTCATTTTCTCTCTTCGAATAGTTAGTAGCTCTTAGTTCATTTTGGTGTTTCTTGCCTCATTTTGATATTTCTTTTTCTCTAATTCGTCTTGAAGTTTGTTTTTACATCAAGTATTTAACAATACTTATCGGTGGCTACAGATTTTCAAGTCGTCATTAATGCGAGCATTGACGATGTTATCCAATAAGATATATCCACTACAAACACAATGACAGAACATAATTGGGTGTGTTTTCTGTGATTCTCCATGTTTGACTTCACATTCCCCATAAGTATCATTAGGGCTTTCCCTTGCTTATTTTTTTCAGTTTGATAACCTTTAAATTATTAGCTCAAATTCAGTACTTGAATATCTTCTTTTAAAACTTTTTCAAAATATATACAATTTTAGAGGAGTTTTAAAGTTTTTTAAATGTTAATGTTATATATGTGTTTTAAAACAGTGCTCCGCAACCTTTTTATCGCTGCGGACCAGTTAACGTTTGATAATTTTACCGCGGCCCGCTGAGAGAGGGATATTGATTGTTTATATTTTAGATTATTTTGATTTATATAGCAAAATGTATTTAATTGTATTTAATATATAAAGAATATAAATAATTTAATAAAGAATTTAATTCTATTTAATTATGCCTTCAAAATAAAACAGTTCCCAACTTAAATAAAGTGATTTAACATTTTAACTTACTAGAACGTTAAATCAATGAGAACCCCGAGCTTGTTTCTTTTCAATGAGACGGTTCCATCTGGGGGTAATCGGAGACAATGACACCCGAAGTGTGTTGCTCATATCCAGTTTATTCCGTTGCTTTGTTTTGGTTGCTGTTACTGCAGAAAACCCCGCTTCACACAGATAGGTCTTTTTTGTGGAAACGACATTCACACGTGCATTCGGCAGCTGTGTATTTGAGGGTTAAGGCGTGGCCGCCCCCGCAACCTCTTTTTGACTCCCGAGGAATCTGATTCCACCGACCGGAGGATGAAACAAGAGGGCCGGATCCCCGAGAAATGCAGATGCTGCCCCTCCCCTCGAATGGGGTGAAGAGAAGGGAATGCTTTGACCCAGGGGCAGCCAGCGAGAGAAAGTAGAGATGCTCTGCTAACTGAAAGAGAAAATAGTTGCTGTGTTTTTTTTTTCTTTCTTTCTTTTTTTTTTTTTTTTTTTTTTTTTTTTTTTTTTTTTTGCTTTTTAAAACATTAAAAGATTTATGTCACTACCTTCGGCCTTTTTAAAAAAAATTTGATGGAACACAGATATTTTTTTTAATTTGGTGTATAGAACTAAGAATTTAAATTCAGTTGGAATGAAACGGGTGGCCCAGTACCATTTGATCCGCGGACCGGGGGTTGCGGAGCACTGTTTTAAAATATATCTACTTATAATCCAGTCCACCAATAATACAAAATAGACACAATATTAAACACTGAAATATATTTAGAAATCTTTAATTCTATTACTTTTCAATGTAAAAATTATTTGGAGTTACAATGCCAGATTAATCAATTATTTTTATTACCATTTAAATCAATAGTTTACGATAAAAATCAAAATTTCTTTAACCTAACTTTGTGTGTGTGTGTGGCTTAGTTAAAAATATTCACCAGTAATGAAGCAGTCGAAAATAATAAATATTTATATTTCAGCTTTTTTACTAGAAAAAAATTTTTTCTTAAAATTATTAAACGTTACGATACTTAAGTACTATCTCAATAATGCCAACGCTCAAGATAACTCGCTAATTTGGCAACCCCGATTCCGCATTTCGTACGCGCTGAATTGCCAACCGTTTCATAAATGTCGCCAATATGGTTGCTATAATACGTAAGTGCCAACGTTACTTCTTAGATTCAACAAAATTTTTGACAAAATAGAAAAATAAAATTTTCAGTCAAAATAATATTAATCAGTCTTAAAATGAAATATTGCAGTTATCAAATATTCAAAGATCAATATAAAAAAATGAAAAGTTTCTTTTACAGTTCAAAATGTATCCATGCAAAAAATTAAGCTCGATGATTAGCATACTGTGACATCATTGACGTACTATACCGCCTTTAATTTAGTTTTAAAACTTAAGGATAAAACCAAACAACACTCAATTGCGTAGAATCAACAACGTTAAAATAACAAAATGGCGACGATGAAAATGAGAAATTCTCTTCATGAAAATCTAATCACTTTCTCTTGTCTTTTTTCCCTGTTCTTCTTTTTGTTTTACTTTTTCAATATTCCTACTATATTAACTCACTCTATATATATATTTGTTTGTTTGTTTATTTATCTTGGAGGAATTTTCACTCGTTAATAAAATACATTTTAAAGCGCTCCATGGAGCTGAAATTTTATGTACATGATTATTTTGGAGAGGACGATAGAATAATTTAATCATAATTAATAAAAACTAATTGATTAAAACTAATTATTTAAAGAATTACAAATATAGCCACGTTGGGCGACCCTGTTGGCGACTTGTGTCAAAACTTTAAGATTTTTTTTCTCACGTTTTAAAGCATTCAGTTGAACTGAAATTTTATATACACGATTGTTTTGGATGACATTACAATACCTTAATGATAATTAATAAAAATTAATTACCACTTAATGTGATTCTGTCTTATGTGTATACATAGTTATATTAATTGTAACTATTTAATAAAAAGTAGCTAAAATAAAATTTTTCTTTGTAGATCTAAGTAGGAATTGACTTAATTTTTTTATATTACTTGTTTTCAAGGAGTTTCTTTCTTACAGATAATTTTTATGTTCGCATTTAGTTTAATCAAACATCATCTTCAAAACGGAAGCCATTTTGTAAAACTTCACAACGCGTGGTTTTTTTGCCTTCAACATTATTTGCTAGTGTAATATATTTCGAATTATTTTACTTCCAATCAATTCTCCCTTGATTCCTTATGTGTGAGGGATTAGATTTATTTGATAAAGGTGCTTTCAAAATAGTAGCAGTTTATTAATACTTTAATATTTAAATGAATGAAACGTATTTGGGAAATTGCCATTTATCATAAGAATAACCAAGTTATATATATATATATATATTTGTTGACAATATTCAAAGTATAATATAAACATATAATCATTGCCAGTGTTCCAAATAAAACATGTATAAAATAAGCAATTATTAGACTGTGAATATACTTAAAGAGTTATTCAATCATTTTACATTTCTACACCTACATAAACACCATTGCAAAGTTGATACTCTACTTGATTATTAACTTTTTTTCATGTATTTTAGAAAATTAAGTGGTGTGTGTGAGAGAGAGAGAGAGAGAAATGGTAACAATAGAGAGTTTCCTATACTCTAATTTTCATGAAAATAAAAATGGATTTGAGCTGGTATTCATGTGTTTTAGGGAATTAATAACTATTAACTAACTAGAAAATGGATAAATATTAGCACTTTATCTCTATTAATACTTTTTGAGATGTTAAAGCAATAGATTACTCTGACTACAATCACAATTCTTCTGATCTTGAATCCGTAATGGAAGAACCCTCACACACATATATAAATTGATGCATTATATGAAATAATTTTCGCTATATACATTCTACGTTTAGAAAATAAAATAAAATGCATTAATAAATAAAGAAAGAAATCTATAATGTATACATGTATAACATATCTAATTAAAACTTTAATCCAATTTTATTCTTTGATTTTTCTAGTAAAAAACTACTGTAGTATTCTTGTACTATAAAATTCCATTATAAGCAATAAAAAAAAATCTTTGAAAAATTACTAAATACGGATAAGAGAGGTTTACTAATACATAATTACACAAATATATAGTTATATCTAATATCTACAATTTAATTTATTCATTTCTTATAACACCAGTATAAGAGAGCAGGTGTTTTTTTGCTCATGAAAAATGATGAAACTAATCATGTTTCATTTCACTTTACTTCAATAAATCATTCAATAAAGAGATCATAATAAGATACAAGTGAATTATGACATTAATATTCCATATTTATAATGGCCTTCCTCTTACGTATATTATACGTTTAGAAAAACATTATGTTATCAAACTAATGGATTAATAATGGGCTGTCAATATTCACCGCTAGTTTTGTGCATACATTAATAGCATTTCTTACTGTATTATTTAGATTGTAAATTTTGTGTGTTTGTTAAATTTTTTTTTAATGAATATAATGTGTATATGTGTATGGGGTGATATGTATATGTATATATGTGTGTATATGTATATATATATATAATATATATATATATATATATATAAATATATATATATATATATATATATATATATATATATATAGACCAATTTCTACAAAAAAGAATAACACCCAAAAAAAACTTGACCACATAGACAGAGGAAAAATCACATAATGAAGGCAAAAGAGTAATCGAGATTAAAAATTAAAATGGATGCTGCAGTGTTATGAAATTACTGACTTGGGGCCTATTATAAAAAAAATAATTTATATAAAAAGTGGGTTGAACATGTTTTTACCCAAACCCTTTCCCCCCTTTTTTTGTAAATAACACGGAAAACCAATAGGAAATAATGGATGGGAATATCTAAATCCATTACAAGATAGAGGTAATTTCCCTAAAAATTGCACTTACAAATGAAAGCCCGCCAAATCTGAGTGCAAACTTTAAATTTTTTTGCCAGTTCTATACCCTAATACGATTTAAATCAAAAGAATGGCTAAAATTTAGCACTTAAAAAAAGAAAAAAAAGAATGGAAAAAAAAAATTTAAAAAGAGTTTGTATTATAGCATAACTATAATAAACCAGAGTAAATATGAATAAAAAAAATAATAGTGACAAATTTTTAATCTAATATTAGATTATGGAGATAATATAAAAAAAAAAATATTTAAGATATTGTAATAAACTATTATCAATCTCAAATTTTAATTCTAACTATTTTGAATAGCTTTTTTTTTATATAACTTTTAAAAAAATTTAAATTGGGTATTTTGATTTCAATATTTAGTAAAATGTTTATAGTTATTTATAATGTCTGTTTTTTTTGACACAAGAAATTTATTACGTTGTATAAAATTATATATATATATATATGTGTGTGTGTGTGGTGTTTTTCATGTGTCCCTATTGTGTATGTATGCTTTATGTAGTAATGGTGAAAACTTAAGAAAGGGGGGTTTTTTATAACTTCACGAAAAATCATCTGACAGATTTTGAAATTTGAAATGAGGGGGAGTATTATGTACGTAAAAGGGTGACAAAACATTGGCGCTGAAAAGGGAAAACCGCATACGGGTTTGGAATCAAAAAAACAAGCTTTATTGAACGCATAGTATCGCGACTCATGATTGCTATCCAACAGGAAGAACAAAAGCAGATATTCCTTAATATGGTATATGTCCCCTTACTACAATGGGCTTTGCACCGTCTCCGCATACCAGAACCAGCTGGGCAACATTTTGAGGTAGGGGCTCATTCCTCAATCAACATCTGTTTGGTTGTTGGTTGTTTTCCCGGGTGATTGAGCGTGTGGCAATACGTTCCCAAAGCATCCCCCACATGTTCGATGGGATTTTTAAATCTGGGGAGCACCCCCCCAATCCATTCGGTGTTTTTCACTTTCCAGCAGCTCCTCAACAGCAAGAGTGCGATGTGGCCCTGCATTGTCATCCATAAAAATGAAGTCTGGGCCAATGACACTTGGGAAAAGACGCACATGGGGAAGAAGTACCTCCTCACAATAGCGATCCCCGGTTACAGACCCTCTGTCGAAAATGTGAAGCTCAGTTCGCCCGTTCAGCATAATGCCTCCCCAGACAAGAACTTCAGGTGTCTTTCCTTGATGTTACTGGGATAAGACCGGGTCCCGATCTCTCTCCAAATCAAACACGTTGAGAATCGCTTCTGGTACTGAACCGACTCTCATCCGTAAAGGACACGACTCCATTGATCAGTTGTCCAGTTTTTGTGCTCTCTGGCCCATGTAAACGGTGGCTTCGGTGGAACTTTCAACAGGAGGCAGCATTCAGGACGGCGGGTGAACAGGCCCCTTTGTGAAGGAGTCTGGCCAGGTAAACCGCGCCTTGTCGACCCGTTGCTGTACAGAGTATCTGAGCAATGGCGCTTGCTGACTGCTGTTGACCTTTCATTGCAGGATGATATATCGGTCATCCTGGCGGTTGTCGTCCTCGGGCGGCCACACCAACCTTTCTAACAGCTGTACCTGTGGTTTGGAACGCTTTCCAAGCGCGCGAAACGACACTTTTGTTGATTCCCGAACTCTGCAGCTACACTGGTGACAGTACGCCCCTCCTCCAGCTTTCCGATCATTCTTCCACGTGTGAAGTCGTCCAGGTGATTTCTTCTAGACATATTTCACGAACTGACTCACTGGCACTTGCAGAGAATATGTTGAATTGCGTCTCCATCCTTCATTTTATTCTACTGTTGAGCAGTGCGCGCCGACATCACGCGTTTTGCGTACGCTCACATCGCTTCTGACGTTTTTTCCCTGATATTTGCATACGCATGACGTTTCTACTGACTTATTTGTTCACTGTACTGATCTCCGGACCTTCTTTTCTGCAATTTCATGGCTATCTGCTAAATTTTTACATTGTTGCTTAAGTTTTGCACACCAGTGTATTTTGAAAAAATTTTGTGATCATGTTTTCTTATCCTCCTCATTGTATAATTTTAATTTTTGACTATCTCCGTTTACATGTGAGCAATCTTGTACTTATTTCTGTATTTGTTGTATTTGTATCCACTTTTTTTTCTCATTTTTCCCCCTTTTGGTTCCCATTTATGCCTATATCCTTCTACATGTAACTTCCTAATACTATTGTTTGAGTATTGACTTACGTTTGTAAGCCTTGTGTTATACTTGTCGGCACACAAGGAGTCTACCAAGAGTCTAAAAAAAAAATATTCACCGCTATAGTTTCTAGTGCTACACCTATCGAGAAAATTTTTTTCTGTTTAAAAATAACATAGCATCCTGTAAAAGTAAAGAAAAAATAATTATCCAGCCCTTAAAAAAAATTGTCTGATTTCCTTGAAGAAAAAAAGTCGAAATATAGTTAAGATATCCGACAACGTTCGGAACCATGATTTTGAAAATGCGTGTAAATGAATAAATATGTTGATATTTAGTGTAACATGAATTAAAATAAACATATAAAATTATCTTAAGAATATTACTATAGTAAAAAATTACTTAAATGCAAATTTTTTGCAAAAATGAAGAAAGAATGACATATTTTCAAAACATTCTCCTTTTATGGAAAATATTTCTATAATAATAAATCTTTTCTTATATATAGGCAAGACTTCTAAGCCAGAACCTGAACTAAGTTTTTTGAAAATTACTCATTATTTTCAGAGTTACGATCAACTCTGAAGTAATAGCCGATTTTTTTTAAAACTCTCTATTCTGATGTATTAAAATATGAATAAATCTACTGTTAAATAATATATTTCAAAAATCCTAGTTCAGGTTCTGTATGAAAGTCTTACCTATATACAGGCAAAATATTATATATTATTATAGAAACATTTTCCGTAAAAGGAGAATGTTTTGAAATTATGATATTCTTCATTCTTTTATTACCAAAAATTGCATTTAAATAATTTTTTCTTGTATAATATTCTTAAATTAATTTTGTATGTACGTTCTAATTCAGGTGATGCTGAATATCCCCCCAAAAAAAAAAATTATTCATGTACACACTTTTTCAAAACTACGTTCAAAACTTAGTCGGATACCTTAAATACAATTTTATAAACCCATATATATAGTTAGTTCAAATAAGGCTTTACTCATGAAACTTTTATGATGCTTTTATGCTTAAAATAAAACAAGTGTTTATTTACCTTATTTTTATGATAATAATTCTTATGTATTACGGGTATTATTGTTACTGAAAAATCAAATCTATTTAACTAAAAGTGTGTGGATTTATTATTTAATTTTTCTACTAATTCATAATATAATTTCTTTTAAAAAATTTATTATGAAAATCTATACATTTCACACATAGTAAGTTTGTGGAATTAGTATAAAATTTTCTTAAATTTCATACTGTTGCATTCTATTTTATTAACTAAAATAGTTCATATAACTATTAGATATTCTTTTAGAAGTGGTGTCTTATCCACATTTTCTCTTTTCATGAATCTTATTGACATGAATTCATGTAGCGAAATTCACATAAATCATTGTTGGATTAAATTTTAAAATTTCTAACCAGTAGGGTTAGCTTAGAGTGTAACGATGGAAAGAAGAAATTGAATTCTAATTCTGTGAGTGCTGAAATGTATTAATTTTTAAAAAACAATGCCTGTAGTATTGTTTATCATGTAGGAAGTTAAAACCAAAAATTATATAAATCACAAAAAAATAATATCCAATAATAATTCAGTCCTGCCTTCAATCAATAGTGGGCTTTTATTTAGTTGTCAAATTTTTGATTAATTCTTTGATGGAAAATGGTGTATTGTGGTGTCATGAATAATGAGTGTGCTAACACACTGGCCAAGGCTGCCTCTGACTTTCCCAACCTGATCCACTTGTTTTGTTATCAAAATGTTAAAAGAATCACCAATGCTACTTTTAAGGCTCATTTTCGAGCAACTCTGAAGGGAAAGAATTGTTCCTTAATGGAAAGTCCCACGCCTTGTGACCTGTCCAGACCTGTCATTGTCTCGAACCTTAGAATTACAACTGGGCATGACTACCTTACGAAATACCTGTACAAATTTTGGGGTTAGAAGATTTTATAGCGTTGCCCTTTATTCAATTCTATTGAGATGTGCGAAAACCATTTGGTCCAGTGCTTCTCAAACTTTCAATATTCGCAACCCAATATTCAATCATAAGTTTCATTGCGCCCTCCCTTCATACAATAACAATGTATTGAATTCAATGATACTATAGTTTGACATTAAAGCTACAATACGACTTTAGTCTCTTAAGTGCCACCGGCGTATGTAAACATCTCGCTCAGCCAAAGCATTAATTTTCTGGACGTATATATACGTCTATCCGAAGTACGTTCTTTTCTGTGCACTACTATCCATAAAATTATTCCGAAGGCTTTTGAATGCAATAAAAGGACTTTGACAGTGTTTGCGAACGATTTATTTCAGAGGATTTGCTTATTTATCCCTTTTCACTGCCCTCCCCCTCCCCCAAAAAAAACATCACATCTGAGCATCTATGTGGTAAACGGGGCATTGGGAATCGAATCGCGTAACTTTTATTCGGCAATTAAGGGATTAATTATGAACCGTACAAATTATCAAGATAAATTTTAATACAAACCCATAAGGTCGCTGGAAATTATCAAACTTTTTCTTAATTTAGTATTGTTAAATTATTTATAAAATACATTGTATAGACCGATACATTTATAAGTGTATTGTATCAGTGTAAATGTGTATTTTATTTTTTATTATGTCAGAATGAATTTTGTTTGTTACTTACAGTAAATTAATAAGTTTTTTAAAATAATCTTTTGTTTTCGACTTTTGAATATGCTCGCGCCCCTAAGGAGGCGCCCCCCACACTTTGAGAATCGCTGATTTGGTCCCAACTCGGTGACTTAGCTGTAGCTATTAGAGCTGCCCTTTATAGACTGATGGCAGTCATACCTAAATCTGGCGTAGGATAAAAAAAGAAAGAAATACATGAAAAAAGAAACAATAATATTGCGAATTTAACTGACGAAAGAAATTACTTCATTTCAGAATATAATTTTCAAGCATTTGTGGAGTTAAAATCAAAAATATAACCCCTCCCTTTCCTTTTTGTTCTTAACTGTTATGAATTTCTTTTACGATAAAAATTGTAATAATAACAAATCAAATCAAAATATAACAGATTGAAATTAAAATGTGCCATTCTATTAAGTCTGCATTAATTTATAATCCTCTTGCGGCTTTTAAAATCTTAGAACCTCCTATTTTCCACTTTTCAATTTATTTCCAGGAATGTATAATTAATAAATTCATTGACAAAAGAGATTATTTGATTTCATTTATTCGTAGTTTTAATATTTCTTCTTCAAGTCGGTTTTCTTGAATATCCCCCTAGTATGCATTAAAGATTGCACACATATATTTGATAATTAATTTGTTCACCCGATGAAATTATTTCATTATGTAAACCTCGCATAAGGAAATTTGCTTTTCTTAATCCTTTATTTCTGCAAGCAATTGGTAAATGCTTCAATTGTGAGACTTTCATCATTATAATCAACGTCCATTGTGAAAAGGACGCATTGCAAAGATAAACTACATTGCGGCATATATAATCAATCATCTTATCAAGGAAAACCATCTGGGAAAACACAAGTCCATTTATTACGAAATATTAATTACATGTAATATACAATGCAAATTAAGGTTATTCGTTTTTATATCTTTGGAATAAAAAGAAAAATTAGCTTTGTATTTTCCTCTTTAACACTCTTCTGTAAAATAATTCCTGAGTAATATAAATATTACTTTATGTACACACATTGTGTGCAATGAGCAATGTAAATTTATTTTATACAGTTAGAAAAGACGTAATAAAATATTATATATTGAAAATTATATTTCAGCAGCTTATTTCTCTCATTTTAAAATTTTAGAAATAAAGAATAAAAAAAAAAAAAACATCAAAAGTAGCAACAAAGAGATTTCCATAGTAATATATTAAACTGAAAAATTGATTTCTAATTTTTTGTTTTTTGTTTTAATCATTCTTTTCATTAAATATTTATATTTTTATAAGATATTATCTATACTATTACAAGAATATATTAATACTAATACAAATAACTATGTTTATTCAAGAATCTGTATTAATACAAGTATTTTTCTTACAAGACTCGTAAATACAAAAATATATACTAATAATTTGACTATTAATTTCAATACAATTTTGTAGTAACTTAACTTATTCTTTTTTACCCTCAATTTAATTTTTACTCTAATGCATACTATTTTGAGATTAATGAAAATCTCCCATAAATTCAAATTAATATTACAATTTAATTAATTATAAATTCTCACCTATTATGATAATATAAATTGTGGTTATATTACATTAAACTGTTATTACAATCCTTTTAATGCCTTGCGTTTATTGAAATCTGTGAAGACTCAACCATCTAACGTTTTCAATTTAATTAACTTTAACTCTTTAGTAATTATAATGTTAATATATAGATATGTATTTAAAAACCCAAAATAATAGTAGTGTAAATGAATCTTTTTAAACCAAATGTATAAAAGGGGGAATTGTATTATCTTAATTCTTATAATTATAAGCGGATTTTTATTTTGTTTTTTCATTTTAGTCGATGCTCAGTGGCCGAGTGGTAGCATATCCCGTTTCCACACTACAGGTCCGGGTTCAATTCCCGGGCTAGGCAAGATCGACTCAGCTTTTCATCCCTTCAGTGGGTCAATAAATGTGTACCAAGCTTATCTGGGGGCTAAAACGCTGGAGGTATCGCTTCAGACTGACCACCTGATCGTGACATTGGCTTCATGCACCTCAATGGTCGCGTTTACTGGGATGGGCACAATAGACCTTGGTATCATATGCTGGCTGTTGCGCCACTTGAGTTTTAGTTTTCCTTTTGTAGATGAGATATTTTAAATGCATTGAGTTCTAAAACTTTTTTAAGGTATCCGACTACGTTCGGAACCGTGATTTTGCAAAAGCGTGTAAATGGATAATATTTATGATATTTAGTGTCACTTAGATTAGAATACATGTATAAAATTGTTTTAAGGACATTATGACAAAAAAATTATTTAAGTACAATATTTTGGCAAAAAATTAACTTAGAATAACCTTTTTCCAAATGTTCTCCTTTTGTAAAAAATGCTTCCATTGAATTAATATTTTGCCTGTATTCAGCTCAGACCTCTGTACAGAGGCTCAACTAGAATTTTTGAAATGCATAGCTTGGAAGTCGGTTTATCATGTTTTACGAAAGACAGAATGGAGAAATTTTAAGAAAATACACCGATAATTATTTCAAATGGTTGTAACTCTGAAAATAATTTGATTTTTTCAAAATTCATAGTTGAGCCTCTGTACAGAGGTCTGAGCTATATACAGGCAAAATATTAATACAATAGAAGCATTTTTTACAAAAGGAGAACATTTGGAAAAAGGTTATTCTAAGTTAAATTTTTGCCAAAATATTGTATTTAAATATTTTTGTCATAATGTCCTTAAAACAATTTTATACATGCATTCTAATCTAAGTGACACTAAATATCATGAAAATTATACATTTATGCGTTTTTTTAAAATCATGGTTCCGAACGTAGTCGGATACCTTAAAAAACTCCCAATGATTTCAAAGGAATATAAAAAAAAAATTGACTGGAATTTATTTGGTACTCTCATGTAAGTAATACGCTCGAATTCGAACTTGTCAGATATTTAAAATGATCTTTTAATGCAGAAAAGGCTTGAAAATTCAAGCCCATGCAAGACCTTTGCTAGATAATCTGCAACTGTAACTCGTACCAACGAATTTAAAGATATAAATAACATTAAATAATATCGATTCGCGTTCGCAAATTCAATAGTATTTTACATTTAAACAAATATAAACTGATTCAACAAGAATTTAATTTTTCTTTTCAATTTGTGAAGTTAAATGTAAAGTAGTCAATGACAGATGAGATAGTAAATAATTATGGAGGTCGATTTGTTTATACCCTGAATCATTAAGGTAGAAAAAAAATTCCTTAAATAAATAAATAAAATATCTAAAATATCATCACTTTGTTTACTCGTTCATCTTCTAACCATGTAATTTAAAATTCTGTCAGCATATTATTTGGGTAACCCAATATTTTCCATCGGTTACAAAGATATATAAGAATAATCGGCCATATTTTATCGAAAAAGGTGTTCTTCCAATGACATAACTGCAAATTTAGAATGAGTGACATATTGCAGTTTCTTTTGAATACTGTATTTTGCTGTCTACGTATACGTTGGATGACGGATTTTCTAGTCTAGAACGTAGGCTATAAGTCAAGAAAAGGCGACAATTTAAAGAATTTATTAAGTATTCTTAAGCTCTCGATTGTTTAAATGCTCTGCATTAACAAATAAAGCACTTTTTAAAATTAATAGCTGCTTTACTTGAGTTTTCCAAATCACAAATACGTATCAAATACAAAGTTCCTTCTTAAAAATTTGCGCAATGGTTAAAAAGAAGTTTGTAAGGATATGGGATAATTGCTATTAAAATAAATTGTTAAAAGGGACTATAAATTATTTTACATCCAGATGCTTAAAAAAGAGGCTGGTGTAAAGTGTTTTCGAGGAAAAGTTGATGTTATGGGGTTTTTCTGTCAAAATAATACACACAAACTGTATATAAATTTATTAAAGATATTTAAAAACATGAATTAATAATATTATTATCGGTGCTTTATTGGTGTTTAAAATAAAACTGTGTAATTAATGAGTTAAATAACATATTAAAACGAGAAGAAAGGGATTTTGATATATTTGATTATATATGAATTTACAAGAGTATCCAAAAAAAATAATAATAACATAAACATGATAAAACAAACACGTGTTTGTTTTATCATGTGACTTCATGAATTGAGCCCATTATTGATAATTGGAGAATAAGTTATAAGACTGAGCTTAAGAATTACGACTGTACGTCGTTCAAGTAAGAGATTTACCGTGAAATCTAGCGTAGAAGTCCAGAATGCTCGAAGAGTAAGTGGAGTAGATTATACCTTATCCTTAAGGCATGAGATTGCTCTTCTAATTAGTTACGTAGTGCATTTCCTACCTATAGTTGTCTGGTTTAAGTCAGTGGGATAATAAATCTGAGTTTGAAACTGGTTAGGGCTGATCCTTACTCGCGAGCCCCCAAACACCAATAACCACTAGCCGGTTGTTACAAGCTGCAAAAAATATGAGAAAAACATGTTTATTTTTTGTTTAATGTGGGTTTATTTTCACGAATAAATATAAAAAACAGTAATAATAGCTGGACTGTGTGCTGGATCAACTGATTATCAGTCAATGACTAACAACACGATTTTTTATTAAAAATTATGGGTAACATAGGTATATATAATATAGTTTTTGAACTAAGGAACGCACTGGACGATAAAATGCATTCCAAATTTGAGGATGGATGTTTAGAAAAGAAAATTTTATTAAATTTAATAATTTATATTCGGATCATAAGTTGCTCTATATATTTCTCAACGCAAAAATGTACATCTCATGATCTGAAATATACAATAGTTAAAAACGGCAGAAACTAAGAGATCCAAGGCTTCTACATTAAATTATTTGTTAATGCAGAAGAACCTGCTTTTTTGTGGTCCTTTTTTTTTATGCGATTTTTTATGAGCAATCGTTTTTATGCGGTATAGGAATTTCATGGCTTTTATGCGGTATAGGAATATGGCTTTGGCTCCACTG
>BMAV01014527.1:28277-120437 GCA_019973955.1 Trichonephila inaurata madagascariensis
GCCCCTAGAGTCCTGTCCCCCCCCCCAGTGATGTCGGGGGTGTACGTTACGCCACTGAAATGTAGAAACTTCAAGACGCTCTGTTCATTTGTTATAAATAGTGACAAAGCGCATTCAGTTGCTTTCTCTCTACGCTCCAGCAGCCCGCGCTTGATTGAAGACGAAACTTTCAATGACAGTGACATTATCAATAATTTAATAAATTATGAAGACGGACAAGAAGAACCGGATTCCTTGAGAGCGGATAAAAATATGCAGGGATCCAGCTTTCCAACAAATTGGAAAAGCATTTTCTTAAAATAGATACCAATTAAGAAAGGAGTATAAAATTCCAAAAAGAGCTTCAATCATGTATATCTAGTTATCGTGACATTTACCAGCAACTGACCACCTGACTTTTGTCACAAAAACTTATCTCTTACTTTGCCAAAAAATAAATCAATTGAAATTGTACCTTTAAGTGACGAAAGCGATTTTAAACTTATTCATTACAGGGTTTTGGATTAAGATGAGTAGCAATGAAATATATATGTGCATTTTGAAAACTTATCCGTGTATACAATGAGAAACTATATATTTTTAAAATGTTTCCATGTGTAATATTTAATTATTTATTTTGCTATGGAAGTACTCTTACATAAATTTCGTAAATAATTGTCATATTTTATAAATGCGACTTTTTTATGCGGTCTTTATCCACCGCATTAAAAAAATTCTGTATTGTTTCCATGAATTAGTTTGTTATAAGTAAGAATTTATAAAATTTTTAAAAAAATTTTTGTGCGTTTATTTTTAGCGTAATAATTATTTTTCAACTGTATGATTATATGCCATGACATTTATTATGTATCATTACATTGTTTAGTCATTTTTGTATACTGTGCAATCTGTGATGGTGATATACTTATTGTACAAACGAAATAAATCAGGAGAAGTTTTACAATAGTTATGCTGTAATTTGTGTGTATGTGAATCTAACATTTAAATTATTTTTTCTATCCAAGCGCATTTGTGGATTGAATTGTCCGGAGTGTTGGTATCGATTTTTCGTGGATGGAATAAGGGCAGGTCTGAATTTATGAGAAATAATGAAAATAAATGATATGCGCACTTAGTGTAAAAGTGGGTACTTCAAGAATATTTGGAAAGAGTGAAGTTACGATGCTTTAACCCCTTCCCGGCTTTTCCCGAGCTAAGCTCGGGCAGACAAAACGTACCATACTGGCTCATCTCGAATGTAGCTCGGGCACTGTGCAAATTCACACTGGGCAATCGGTCTTTCCCTAATCATTTCACATGTATTTTTTTATGATTTCGAATAACTAAAAATACCACTTGGGGGAATTTTCTGCAAAAAGAGGACGTCCTTCTGCTGAGCAACCCCCCTCCCTTCACGCTTGTCTAATAGCGACTTCTGACTACATTCTCCCAACAGAGAATCCATCAAGACAGTGTATTACTTGCTGCTCAAAGGGAGACAGTAAAGGTTATAAGAGAAACTAGTTCTACTGTCCAGATTGTGATGTTGGGTTATAAGCAGTACCGTGTTTTTGAATTTATCATACACGATTAAATTTTGATACATAATTTCATATTCATTTATGTAAATGCTAAACATGTAAATAAAATTTGTAATTCAAGATAAAAGCTGTGACGGGGCTTTTATCGCGATTTCTATTAATGTCCTCTTGGGGTTTCTTTGGGGCTGAAATGGCAATTCTTTCCAACCAACGCAAGAAGAACGTGGTTATGTAAATTAAGAATCATATATATATTGGAAGTTAGCAGTAGAGCGAGTCTATGTCCGTGTCTATGTCTATGTGCAGAAGTGATTGCTAAGTGGGAAGTGAAGTCGCTAAGTAGAGAGTTAGCTGTAAAGTTATTTGAAATAAAGTTTAGAAGAATCCTAACTCCAAGAAATAGCGTAACCGTGCCGGTAGTGACGAACCAAAAGTGGGTTCGAGGCCAAAAGGAACACTGTCGGATTAAAGCCACATCAGAACAGATAAAGAATGTAGATGTTTACCTAAGATATAGCGGTAAGCTAATTTATATAAGCTATAAGGAAAGGACGCATATTAGGGATAGAGGAATTAATCTATAAAGTTAGATTCAGTGGTCAAGTGCGCGACTATTTTGTAATATGTGTTGCGTCTTCTCATTCTAGATCATCTTACTTAATTATTATTGCTGTGTATTGTGTTTAAACTAAGATCTTAATAAACAGATTTTAGAATGATTGATTTGAGTGGTTCTTCGTTCTTCTCCACAGAAACAGGTCACGTAGATAATGTAGAACTGAGGTCCCCACGGGAAGGGGCTTCACAAAGCTAGGTATTCCACTCTTTGCATTTATAGTTAGTATGAATTGACTCTAAAGTCTAATGATTTCTGCGGTACAAAAGGTCAACTTTACAGGCAAATTACTCCTTTACTTGAATAGATTTGTTTACATTAATTTTTTGGAAATTTTGTATGCGAATGGTGCTATTATGTTTAAAAAGAATTTTTTTTATATACCCTTATCCAGAAATGAAATGAGCCTTTAAGGGGTTAATTGTTGTTAGTTTTATGCACCTTGAATATAGAAACAAAAAAAGTGTACTATAGGCATTGAATGCTTTTCTTTTACTAGAAAGGCAAAATCCCATGGAAATGACAAACAAGAAGTACGCTGTTGATGGTGAACATACTGTAGCTGATAGAACTGAGGAAGTAGTTTGTGCTAGGTTTAAAGCTTGTGATTTCAACTTTAGAACCAAAAGCACCTAGGTACACCCTTTACTACAAATGAAGATCAGATCACAACACTTGTTAAAAATAACATCAAAACCCATCATCCACATCCACGAGCATTTTATAAGGATTGCTACATTGCTTGATCGTTTTAATGTGTGGGTTCTTTGCGTTTAAACGAAGAAAAATCTGATGGATGGCATGATTATGATTTGCTCTTTAAAAGCAAAGAGGAAACAACATTTTTAAAGCAAGTAGTGACAGAGAATGAAAATGGATCCTTCAGAGAAATGAACCACCTTTAGCCAACCCAAAAGTCGGTCTTCGTCTGAAGAAGCTCATGTTCTGTGTCCTTTGGGATTGGAACATACTGAATTTCAACCAAACAATTAACTATAAATACAGAAAAGTATTGCTCCCGATTAAACGAATTAAAAATACCAATTGTTCAAAAACGCCATGAAATAGTGAACCGGAAGGGCATAGTATTTCATCTGGTCATTGCGCGGCGTCTTGTGTCATTGAAAACTTGACAAAAGTTGTTAAGAGATCAAATGAGATTTTCTACCCCTCTATACCATATTCCCCAAACCAAAGATTTCCGCCTGTTCATACCATTAAAAATTTTACTTGATGGAAAAAATTGAAAGAAAATCATGTAAAAAAGTGCTTTGTAGAAATTTCTGAAAGGCTCAGATATATTTTACGAAACTATTATCGGAACGGTTTCCCTCAAAATCTTCCAAATTCATCACTTTTTTTTTCTTGAAGTCCAGTTTGAAGGAGTCGGATCTGGTACACTGTAATTTTAGTGTGGGTGAAACAGCAATTACCAAACATTCTGACATAAACTTTAAGTAGTAATGATTTTCAAACATCCCACAAGACCTTCGTATGATACATCAAGTTGCCAATAAAAAATATAATTTCTGTCGAAACTTTCACTATTACCACAGCAAGGAACAGCTTTAAGGTGAAAAAGTTTTTCACCTTCCGATAAAGCTTCAATGCCATGCGAGTTCCAAGGGACATTCGATTTCATATTCATCCGGGTGAGTAATAAAAAACAACGGAATTGATTCACACATCGAAGGACTTCTCGTAATACCCATCATACCGTTAGATAAATACAGATCGAGCAAACACCACCATCCTAAAGAAGCTATTGACCCTCAAAAGGGCATTGTGGCAAGGTCACTCCTCGCTCCCTGGCGGTGACCTCGGTGGTCGACCGTGGGCCCCCGCCCTGCCCAAAGAGCGGCGACCCTGGATACCGCATCCACAAATGCAAAAACAAAAGTCGCCTATCAAAACAAACATTCGTTACTTTTTATTCTTTCAATGTTGATGAAAGTGAAAGTGTGTTATTAGGTCAAACCGCCCACATGATCCGCTGATGGTTTAAATAGCATCACTTTCACTCTTTACCTCCTCCATTGTACATAAATTCGTCATCTTATTGTTTTTGGACTTGATTCCTGAGGGTGTGGATAGGTAAAAAGAGAGATTTTCATCGCGCTTCGCTGGTGCTTTTGTTTTTGATTGATTGAAAAGAATGTGGATACGGACAGTTTTCATTAGCGTGCTTTTTATTCTACATCTCGTGGAGGGATCGAATGCGGCGAGTGAGTTGACTTTCTTTTCATACATCATTTTTTTGTTGTTGAAGATTGAGAAATAATTGAGGAAAAAAGTCCAGAGTATTAAAAATACAATGAAAAATCTTGTTAGAGAACGGTTTCCTTAGGGCGATATTTCTCAATTAATTTTTGATTTTTTTGTATTATCAGTTTAATCATCAAAAAGTTATACTTACAAACTTTTATAATGTTCCACACAACAGTTCTATTATAATATTTGTTCTACAAATAATAACCTCTTTGAGCTATTTATTTAAAAAAAAGTTACTTTAAAAGCAAAAATCCAGTTGAAAAATTTTTTCTAAAAAAATATATCTAGACCTAAAAATTACTATAACCTAGAGTTATAGTCATAGGTTTTCATTAAAATCATGTAATAAAACTGTAGTTATATAATATTCATAATCATATAAAGAACTGCTGATAAATTTTTCTAGCTAAAATTTCAATGTTATTGTATTGGCATAATAACAGATATTTGAGAAGCTACACTCATTTTTTTCAAAATTTACTTAACTAAATTCTTTAGATTTAAATTTTTAAATAACAACAAACATAAAAACGATTAACTTGTTCATGCATATAATTCCAAGTTTCTATAAGTCATCAACAGACGAAAAATTTGTATTGCATTATTCTTTTTTTTTAAAACAAGAAACAAAAAAAATTAATTTTATAATAAGCACTTTGATTTATTGTTACAATGCAAAACATTGCATGATATGTTCAGAACATCTGTAAAGTAACGGTTATTATTTCTCTTTAATAAATACATTTTTAAAAACAAAGTTCTTATTTTAATGTTCTTACATTTTATTGTTCGAAATACATTTTTTAATGTCTTCAGCTCACTAAATCCTAAGCCCTTGTATTAATATATTATTTATTCAAAAACTCTCACTATAAAATTTAAATCCTAATTATTTTCAAAAATTCACTCTTGATACTTATTTTAAATCTTTGCCTTTGTTTTCTTTAAAAAATAAGTGTTTATAATAGTAATTCCCCGTTAATGGCATAAACCAGTGCTTCTCAAACTTTCAATATTGGTGACCCAATTTTCAATCATAATTTTCCTCGCGCCTCCCCCTTCATACAATAACAATGTATTGAATGCAATAATAATGTACTTTGATATTAAAACTACAATATGGTTTGAATTATAAATTGTACGAGTTATCATGATAAGTATTAAAAATCTTGTGTATAATATTGCATACGACAAGCCCGTGGGTGTCACCAGTAATTATTAAACTTGTTCTTAACTTAGTATTGTGGGATTAGTTATTAAATACATTGTAAAGTATTAATACATTTATAAGTATATTATATCAGTGTAAATGTGTATTTTATTTTTTATTATATCAGAATGTATTTTGTTTTTCTACCTTTCGATAAATTTGTAATTTTTCAAATCTTTTGTTTTCGATTTCTCAATATGCTTGCACCCCCTTCGTATGTTTACCATGCCCCCTTAGGGGGGCGTGCCCCACAGTTTGAGAATAACTAATCTACAATTTTTTAAATATTGGTTGTTTTTTGAGACAACAAAAAGTGATGGAAATTATTTTAAAATGTGCATGCCTTTTATTCTCTTGGATCATACTTCATTGCATTAAAAATTTATTGAAAAGAAAAGTGCAACAATAAAATTCTCTGTTTTAAATATTTTTAAACTCATATTGTTAAAGCAATAAAATACATCAAAAGGACCCCAAAAAATTATTGTTTTCTTCCATTACAAAAATGAATGCGATAAATCTCTACATATAGTTAATGCTACATATTCTTTTTCAATTTAAGTTATTGCAGTTTCGATAATAATTTTTTAAACAAATCTAATGAACTTTTTTTCCATTGAAAGCAATGGTTATATTGTTATTAAAGTAGTAAATTTATTCAAGATCTACAATACTTCTTATTTAATAACATTATTTATATGGAAAACAGTCCAGGGAATTTAAAGCAGAAATGCTTCTAAGGACTTAAATATTGGCACTGAATTCAACATTCTCTCAGAAATTTAAACTTGTATTTGAGTAATTTTTTTAAATTTTATTTTATTTAGTATATAAAATTTGTGTTCCAGCCTTCTTATATCTTTTCTTTTGTGTCAACGGAAAGTTTACAAGACATTCGACTCAAAGAGAGGAAAAATCTGGGCAATAAATATAAATTTAATGTTTGAAGTTTGTCAATATTGCGACAGTTACCTAATGCCCTCAATAAAAGGGTTGAATTCACTGGGCGAAAAACTCATTAACGGATCATGTTTGTTTACATCACAACTCAAAATATTTGTTTGTAACGCTATTAGCGTATATTGCTTCATCTTCAGTAGTCTTTAAATTGAATTTTGTTATTGCTGTTTTTGTTATATCCATGAAAAAATATTGTCAAGAACTCTTTGTGTAATTAAAATTTGATCACTAAAATAATTGAATTAAAGAAAAAAAAAGGAAAGATATTTAAATTCCAATCGTATTTTCACCTGAATGCTACTATAGCTATCCATTTATTACCAGTGACTTTATAGTTGCACAAAACCAAATATAGTGGTGTTATCAATGTGTTCTGAAATGTCCAGGCTTCCTATAAAGTTCCAAAAAGAATCGGGGTTTTTTATATTACTAAATAGTTTTCGTGAATGTTTCAATTGATTATCGATAACAGGGCATGTGCAATTTTAAACAGTATGATTTATAAAATAGTATCTTGCTCTGCATATTTCCTCAATACATTCAATGTGAAAAATTCTTGTTTGTAATGATCTTTGGTAAAATTGGGATTCATATATTTGGGACCTGTAAGTCATTTATTTCCTACCACAGATCTATATTTCACAAGAAAAAAAATAACTGTTTGGAAATTTCTGTTCAGATGATTCTTCCTCTTTTTTTTCTTGTTTTTTACCTTATTAAAATTATAGAAACACATATCATATTAACTATATTTTTAACGTCGTACTGTAAGTACACAATGCGAGGGCTATTGACGACTCAAAGATTGGAGCGCGTGTATTTTTCCATGTATGTGAAGAAAAAAACTATGTGTCATAGCCTATAATCCTTCACTGTTATAAATGCTTCACTTTTTACATAAATGGTAAAGTAAATACTTCAAATTAACACGTAATACTTTGACCTTGACGAATTTTTTTTGAAAAGAGCGATAATTAAGCTCGATAGTAAGTGACAACGAAGTAGTTAAAATCGCGGGCCTTGTGATCAACGATATTCAAATCTAATTGCAAATCAGAGCTCTAATTTCCCCGAAAATCTTCATGTGAATAATGAATGTTACTACAAAATAAATTGACCTAATTTTCAAAGTACTCACGTGGCGCAGTATAAACATTTTGAGAAGATACCACATCACATGACCTTAGCTCAAAATTATAAGAGATCTGTTCTCCACAATAACTCTTTTCATATTTTTAAAGCGTATGAACTCAAATATTCTAGAATATATAGAAAGTAATGAGAAAGATAATTACGAATGTTGAAGATATTATTTTATCTCAAACAATACCCCTACGAACTATTCATGTAAGAGTATTGAGATGAAATTAATATAATTATAATTTCCTTATTTTAAGTAATTTTACTATGTATGATAATGAAAAACATAAAATAATTGTACGCATAAATTAATTAATGTAATACATAGATTAGTTATGTATAATTATAAGAACTATATATCTTTTTTAACTATTATTATACTAATTATAATTAATTGTATTAATATATACTTCTGTGTAATGAGATTACTCCCACCCCTAAGAAATAGTTTTTCATCTAAATTTTTTGATCAATATATAACAAAAAATAATCCCTATTAGATTATTAATAGTTTCAATCAATATAGGCATCATTTTTGCAATATTTAATGTACCCTTAGAATATAGAATTGAGAATAAAAATTGCCATTTAAGATCCTCGGTGCTTCAAGATCAAAGATCTTTTATTGCTTTATTTGCTACTTGTATATTTGAAAGAGATATAGGGGAAAAAGCCTTTTTTTAAAATTATTTTTTTAAAGTTTATTTAAGATGATTTTTTTAAAAAGTCAGGTAGATATATATGTGTTCATGATCTTGAAAACATTTATTATCCATTCCTAACATAGATCTGCGAATAAAGTGCTTTTAAGGAACTTTAAGACTTCGAGAGAGAAATTGTTTGTAATAGGAATAGTTAATCCATTAATCATTTTAAATGTTCACAGTCCCATGTCTTTATAATTTTGAAGAAGTCTTTTGAAAAACAATAAATTGCATATACTAACTACGCCAGTAAAGTTTGTAAAAATGATAGATATTCAATAATATTGATGTGCAGTGAGCAGTTTTCTTAATTTAGTTTTCATATTCATTTTTCTTATTGCTCACAACCGTCATTTAGATTTACAAATTCGCTGTTTATTCTTCACAAACAGACCAATTATAATATATTACAGTCATTTGCCTTTTTTTATTATTATTTATTTGTCGTACTTTTACTATGCAGTGAATAATTTTCAGCTGCTTCTGCTTTTATCATTAGATGTCATGACCAAAACTTCGAAAACATTTTCAGAAAGTAAAAATATTGAATATAAATATGTGTTAGCATGAATATAAAACATTGATTTGATTATCATAATTTTCATTGTTAAATAGAAGGTACAAAAAATATATAGCATTGCTATACACGTGGTAAAATGAGAAATGCAGTGCAAACATGAAAAGCACGTAAATGAAGAAGTAAAAAAACCATTATAATCGTTTTATTATTATATACCGGGGTATATATATATATATATAACGTGCATCTATACGACAAAACTGTATTTTTTAAAAAAATTTTAAATGTATTCGCCATTTAAGGTATCCAACTACCTTAAAATTGTGAATTTTGCTAAAAGTTGACAAATTGTTTTATTTTATAGGCCTTCTTATTAGCTTTATAAAAATAGCACATGTATTATTTTCTGTTCACTAGAACAAAAACTACAAGTGTCTTAGTTAAAGCAGATGCCATTACTTTAAGCTAGATGTCATACTTTAAAATGAGTTTTACTCGAAATGCGTTTTTTTTAAATGCTTAAAGGGGGACATCGATTGCTCAAAAAGTTTTGAAAATAATTAACTGATACTCTTTTTGTGTATGTTCAGTATAACAGTAAAAGTGTTTTAACCTTCAAATTTATCAATCACTGTTTTATTACAAAACTTATGTGAATATAATCACTGTTTTTTTAAGCAATTTAATATAATAACTAAGATAAAGGGCTCTAGTTTTTGTAAAAATTAAAATATCTCTTATCCTGGAGGTCATTTCAAAAATGAACAACATAGCAGCAAATCAGAATTGAAAAATTGAAAATTTGTCCATAAACTTTTGGTGCAGAATGGGCCCCGTTATGTTATTTTTTGTAAAATTTTACCCATTTTTTCCCAATTTAGTGATAATAATTTCTTTTTTTTTTTCTTCTTAATTTTTGCATATTTTTCTTAAAATGTACTAAACAAATCTAAAAACTACAAAAAAATTCCCATATTTCCATTTTTTTTATAAAAAAAAAAGTTGTCGCAAAACTTTTTGACGAAGAATACATGTGCAATGTTTCTATTTTTGAAGTCATTTATTCAAAGCATTATACTAAACTTTTGAAAAATGGATGCTTCGCGAGCTAAGACCCTAAAGAGCAAGAATATAAATATTAGAAAGATTATCTGAATGTTAGAGAAAGTAAAAACCCTACACAAAAGGAGATCAAATGCGTCATGCATGTCTAAAATTAATGTGTAAGTGTATAACAATAGCATGAAATGAGAAATTAAATCTTGCACAGTTCAAAAGTAATTTAGAAATGTAGAATATCCAGTGATATGGATGTAAAAGAGAAGTTAATTATTTATTTATGGATCAGAATAACAGTGATGTTGAAGCTAAAGCAAAATTCGATGATGGACATGAAGCAGTGTTTCTCACACTTTCAATACTTGCCACCCAATATTTAATCAGAATTTCCATCGCGACCCCCTTACATTCAATAACAATGTTTTTGAATTCAAAAGTACTGTACTTTGATTCTAAAGCTGCAATACGATTTTAACCTCTTAAGTGTCACTGGCGTATATATAGGTCTCACTTAGCTAAAAAGTTAATTGTCCCGGACGTACATATATGTAGTTCCGAAGTACGATCTTTTCTGTGCACTGCTACGCATAAAATTATTTCGAAGGCTTTGGAACGCAATCAAAAGACTTTGAGAGAGTTTGCGGAGGATTTACTTATTTCAGAGGATTTGCTTATTTATTCCTTTTCTTCCTCCTCCCTTTCCAATACATCACATGCGCCACATAGCGCGTCTATGTGGAAAACTTTAATTGGGGAGCAACTTACTTATAAACACAGTACAAATTGTTAAGATAATTATTAATTTTTGTAAATAATTTTATGCATGACAATCCCATGGGGTCACTGGTAATTATTAAACTTGTTCTTAACTTAGTATCGTTAAATTAATGATAAAATATATCGCGCAGTACTGACACATTTATAAGTGTATTACATCAGTGTAAATATGTGTTTTACTTTTTATTATGTCAGAATGTTGTTTTTTTTTGTTTGTTTGTTTTGTGTTTATTTTTAGTAAATTAATATTTTTTAAAATCTTTTGTTTTTGACTTTTCAATATGGTCGCTCCCCCCCCCCCCGTACAGTTAATCACCCCCCGGGGGGGAAAGCGCCCCAATATTTGAGAAACGCTGACTTGAAGATAAAACGGAAGACAAATATGATGAAATTTTCATGTTGTCGGATAATAAAGGGTCCATAATAAGGTACATTTCCTTAACTTTAAATGAACAGTATGCAGAAATTTTATTTTATAATTCTCCTTTTTCTTTATTTTAAAAGTTATCATTTTTATATTCGTCATAAATTCCAATCTTATTTTTTGAGCAAAAAGTGCGCGTTATGCGCCGAAATGTATTGTACTTGCAAAGTCAGAATACGGCATTAAAGTTAAAATTTATGTATTTAAAAGCATTTTTAGTATGGCTCTATCAAGAGCAGTCTTTGAAGAAAAATATAAAGACATAATTGTCATTCATTCTCTTGACTCATTTAAAAATTTGACAGGAGGCATGTTATTGCTGTCGAAAATTAATTGAATTTTATTTCATCCATTTCTTAATTATAAAAACAGTATTTACTTCAGGTGTCATAAGTTGTGTGTTCTTTAACTTTTTGGAAATATCCACTTTTCCTAGTTATCAAAATTTAATACTTTCCAAAACCCAGAAAACCATTTTCTTTTTGTCCAAAAACCGCGAACAGTGTTAATTACCATATTTGAATATTTTTATTACTCTATCTGGTGAATTTGGCATTCGATACTATGTGCCTCTAGTCATAATTCATATATAAAGTAAATGGATCAATTTTAAAATTACTGTTTATTTAAAATACAAAACATCCGCATTAACAGATTTAAAATATTAAAGAAGGTATTTAAAAATAAGGAATATGTAAATTTTATCCAAAGATTTTTTATCAATTCTATTATCATCTTCAATTTTGTAAAAATTATAATACTGGAAAAAGTGTGAGCAAATTCTCAAAATGTACTACTCATCTGATCAAAATTTCCAGAACATTTGAATATTAAATTTTAGTTCGATTAATATGTAACTAATTTTCAGACTTGGAATTTCGAAGAATTAAGTATAGTTTTTCTTAAATGATTACATCATCACAATATAAATTAGGGATTGTTTAAAAATGTTCAAAGTGTCCTCTTTTATACGCATTTATTAAAAAAAAATTTATATGTGTATATTTTTAATGGATTTTGCTATGTACGGGGCTCTGAAATGATAAATATTTTTATCCACCGGTTTGAAATACTCTTTTGCCTATTTCGAAAATTGAAGATTTCCTCGCTCGTAAATTATTCTCTTTTAATCGTTTTAACTCGTAAATCAGGAAACAATTGCTGAAACAAACGAAAGTTCTGTAATCTTAACTCGCTTTGATCTTTAAAAGCATCTATTTAGACTTCGCATCACAAATCAGGGGCACTATTACCTGATTACAATCTCATTATCAGTGATAGATCTCAGTGACTGCCCTCCTAATAAATTAATGTTTTAAATTCAATTAGTATTGTACTACTCCATCTCTATCACATATTTAAGTTGAAGGTGATATATTATTCTCTTAGTCAATGCGAATACTCGGATAATAATACTTATTCTCAGAGTCCAAGAAAAACAATAGTTTATGTACTTAAGAACATTTATCAGAATTTATAAGAAAACTTTTCTTTTATCCATTTCCCATAAATGGATAAAAAAAATAACTAAAATAAACTATTTCACTTGCTGAACTTTACAAAGATCACTAGCAGAAAATGATAAATGAAGACTATATCACTTCTTAAATGATCCATAGCCATTGAAGAAATTGATAAAGGTCTCTTGAGGAGGATAGAAGAAGTACTTTCATTTATGAAGACGAATAAGAATCATATTTCTTAGAAGAAGAGCTATAAATTATTTTTATTGGTCATATCTCTGGGAAACTCCAGGTTAAAATCACATAATAAAAAAACTACTGAAGATAAAGGTTAACGTTGAAATCTTATTGGCAGGGACTATAACGATTCCTTTGTTAAAAGATAATTCATTTAATACGAGAAGAATTCTAAAGGGAAAGTGTCACTTTAAATATTTAGTGAAGTATCTGTCCTTCAAGAAGAAGAGGTACTTGAGATGTCGAAAAGAGATGCAAAAAAATTTAAAGGTGAAAAGATTTCAACAAGCTTTGCAAATTTTTCCATGACCTCTCAGAGTTAGTTGATGGATTACGATTCAATAACTTTTTCGATTTTCGATTAAAAGAATTTTTTCTTTGATATAAACTGAATTTTAAAGAACTAACATGGAAATTAGAGATAAAATCTGAAATAGCAGTTAAAAGAAAATTCTGATTGCATATTCAAAATGCTGTAATTACTATTAAACAAGGGAATGTTTTTGTTTGTTTTTGCCTTAAAACTGTTTCTACTGTACAAACTTTTCGAGCGTATTAAGTTAGTGGCATTCACTTTGAAGAAATTATTAAAAAGTTAATGCCTTCGAATGAAATTTTAATAATGAAATTTTTTGTAGTATATTTGCCGTATTTATAAAATAAAGAGAAAACTAATTCCCTTACAAAAAGATAAAAATCCTCGATTAACGCTTTAATATTTGTTTTGCTTAACATTCTACGAAAACTTTTTATTTATTTATTTATTATTTTTTTTTTTTTTTTGAAAATTGTTAAGACATATGAAAATTATTAAGACATATATATTAGACACATAAAGACATACTTTCTTTCAACATAAATTTTCGAGTCATTTTTGCATCAAGTTATTTTTGTTGTGAAATAAAAAAACTCGGTAAGGTTATGTTAAATTACGCACAAATTTCTCTTTTTTTTTAAGGAAAGTACTCATTTTTTTACATACTAAAACGAAAGAAAATTCGCTGCATTGTTGGATATTTCTTTCAATTTAACTCAGAAGGAATTGAGTTATTTACAACGAAAGATAACCTTATTACACTCCAAAAAATAGAAGAAAATATTCTTTTTTTTAAAAAAAAAATCATATCCTTCATCCTTCAAGATTCAGTGAATATGCAAATTATTCTTACCCCTTTCTTTCCCAATCATTTCACAATAAAAATTCACCTTTTGATATTTCCAATTTCACACCTAACTCTATTGATCAGAATTTCGTTAAGCCTATTTCGAATTTCTCAAACGAAGAATAGTTTTTGGATTCTTTTTCATTTGTTAGGAAGAAAGAGTTTCATCATGAGGAAGTTATTCAGAAGGTGAATTTAATACAAAGCGCAATAAACATGAAATTGTCAAGTTTTTAACCATGAATTAAATTCAAAAAATTCAAAAAAATAGGATTAGTTCCACAACAGTAAGACTATTCAAATTCCTCATTCATTTTCATTTCAATTGAGTTGAGATGTTGCTTGATCAAATATGACTCTCTCTGTCATATTATTCTTTCCCTAAATTTGAGATAAATATTTTATCCTGTATGAAATTTTGGTACAAATTATATTCTTAGATTCTTATTTTTAAAAGTATTCTCCCTCGCTCCTTATGAATAATGAACTTTAAAATACATTTCAAAAACAATTTTATTGGGTTGTTGAATCCCAAATATTCAAGTAACTATAAATATTTCATAAGAGATAGTGAGAAAATATGCTTATGAAAGGTATTTTGCAAGTTTCCTTGAATAGTTAAAGCCTCTGTATGATGTGGGGGCAAATATTAGTTTCGAAATAGTGTAATTCTTTTATAAAATTTCAAGATACGAGGACTACGTTCGGTAAGACTGAGAAAATAGAATACTTAAGCTCTTAAAATGAAATATTCAAATATTTTCATTGAATCAAGATAAAAAAATTTTTTAATAAATATCAATAAATAATTTTTTTTTATCTAAACACTTATTCCAGCATATTAAGAGTTCTTCTTTATATTTGCAGCTACTCATTAAAAGCTAAAATGAAAATCTTAGTAAAATATTTCATATACATATCACTATAATTCATACTGGTACTCAGTTAACATGTAAAATTAAATGTTCTTAAAAGATTAATTAATCAATATTAATCATTATTATTTATTATCCACATATAGAATTAATTTTTAACTTTTTGATACTTTCAAATTTAAAACTTCTTGAAAATAGTTTAAAATTTAAAAAAGGCACAAACAAAATACCTCCTACGCTGCCTTTACTCCCATACCCCTCCCCCCCCCCCGCCCGGGGAGTTGTTGCCAATTCAAAAAATATTAATTTAATTTCACCGAAAGAAAAAAATGTAGTGCAGCGATTTTTTTCTTCAAACTCAAAGAAAAGGAAAAATACATTGAATAAAGATATAAATAAAATTATGTACCATTACTTATATTGAATTAAAGACAAAAATCTGAATGTAATTTTTTTTCATATATTCTGTATAATGTATTTATTATGTATAACGTTGTTATGTATAATGTGTTAATGTATAAAATTTCAAAACCTAATACCAAAAAATTGTTGTTATGATCAGTACTTTTCAGAAATAAATTGTTCTGTAGAAGATTACTTAACACATTCTAACAAGATTAGTTTTAGAAAATATAATTGTGTACCTAAGCATAGAGAAAGAGAGTTGGAGATATACAATACGCAGCTCTATTGTTTCAAATTAGAGTAGAGACGAAAAATTAATTATTAAATCTTGGCAGCAATATTGAAATATAAGAGTAGAAAATATTCCTTTTCTGTTATTCAAATTATCTTTAGCTAAAGGAAAAATGTATTTTTAAGTATTTCGTATTCACTTTAATTTAAAAGAATAATTTTAAAAATATTTTAACAACCCGTACAAATGCAGATTAAAACTTTGAATACTGTACTAAAAAACTAAAATTTCATTATGATTATTCGTTTATTTTACATTTTGAGCTTGCAACGAATTTTCGAAAATTAAAGATGTACGAATGGCACTCTATAAATTCCAGGGTTGAATCTATCCCTTTTCTGTACCGTATCTAAGGATTTAATTAATTTTCTGATACAACAAAAGCAAAATAACACAATCCTGTTATTCTGAAGACAAGAATTCAATTTATATTAGATTTTTTTCGTAATTTTCTCTTCATCTATGTAGAAGCAATGGAAATAACATAAAATATTTCTGCTTTACAATTTATCATGTTAAGTCAAAGTAAATATGACAATTTCAAGAATGAAAAACTGGAAAGTTAAAATAACATATAATAAATAATGAAAAATTATGAAAGAGACATCTTTCAGAAGTTAAAATATTTTAACTTATTTTAAAGAGGTGATGGGGTTAAGAAAATAACTTTGGATTATTTGTAATGCTGAAGAAAAAAAAAGTAGTTAAATCTCTGTGCATGTTATTTTTAACAGAAAAAATTACTTCTCATTTAAAGAATCCTCCCTTCTGTTCAAATATTTTTGTATTTAATTTAAGGTTTTAATTTCAAAAATATTTTTATGGTACCCTTAAATGTGTTTCCAAATTTTACTTTCAGTCCTATTTTCAAAGTGTGAAATCAGAGTATTTGTTTAAATTCTGATTTCACTCGTTACGTTTCAAAGTTGTATTAATTAATTCATAAATAAATATATTTTCCAGCAAGAAAAATATCCGGCAGCTCTTTTTATAAGTAATTAAAACCATAAAGCAAGTTTTTATAACACATTTTTTTTGATTGCCTAAATTTTAATGAATGAAAAACTTTTTTGTGTAATAAATATTTGTAACTTAATTTATTTCAGAGAAACATTTATTGGTGTATTAGAAAAATTACATTATCGTGAATACTTACTTCTCCAGAGGAAAGCCCATTAGAAAATTGCGTGGGCAGAGAGAGAATTCTTTAGGAAAGAATTTATGTTTTCATGTGTTGATTTTCTCAAATATTCAGATTTTAAATAATGCTTTTTAGATACAATATATTAACTATTGCTGGGATGCAGATTCTATGAAACCACTTCAGCGTACGCCAGCGTTTCTCAAACTGTGGGGTGCGATTCCCTAGGGGGGGGGCGGGATAACCCTGCCAGGGGGGGCCCGCGAGCATATTGAAAAGTCGTAAGCAAAAAATTATTTTATAAACAATTATTAATTTACTGAAAGTAAACACACAAATACATTCTGACATAATAAAAATAAAATACACATTTGCACTGAAATAATAAACTTATAAATGTATCAGTATTGCAAAATATATTTTATAATTAATTTAACAATAGTATAAAAACAAGTTGAATTATTACTAGTGACCCCATGGGCTTGTTATATATAAAAAATTATATACAAAAATCCACATTCATCTTGATAATTTATATGGTTTATAAAAACTCCCTTAATTGCCGATAAAAAGTTATTCGATTCGCTCCCTAATGCCACCGTTTTCCACGTAGGCACGCGTATGTTATGTATTGAGGGGGGAGGAAGAGAAAAAGAAATAAATAAGCAAAAATCCTTTGAAATAAGTAAATCCTGCACAATTATTGTCACGGTCCTTTTATTGCAAGTCAAAGCCTTCAGAATAATTTTATGGATAGTAATGCACAGAAAAGAAGGAACTTTTCAAAGACGTATATATACGTCCGGGGCAATCAACGTATTGGTTGAGCGAGACGTTTATATACGCCGGTGGTACTTAATAGGTTAAAGTCGTATTGTACCTTTAGTGTCAAAGTGTAGTATTATTGAATTCAATGCATTGTTATTGTATGGAAGGGGGGCGCGATGAAAACTATGATTGAATATTGGGTCGCAGATTTGGAAAGTTGGAGAAGCACCAGCGTAAGCAACTGATACAAGAAAAGTCGAAGTATATAGAGGAGGGTGTTGCCGAATTCGACTGACATGTTTAGAGGGGTTATAACAGGAAGCGTGGGGACGATAAATCACCACAGAACATGGGGTCGCAAAACACATTTAGTCGATGAAAATAGAGATAATAGTAGCCGTAGGGAGGACGATGAGCCAGACGAGGAGAGTGGCCAAATAAATGCATGAACTTGGAGCACAGTGGTAGAGCTGAAGACACCTGCAAGTATACAAATTTTTCACTTCTGCCGGAATTGCTGCAGGAAGTACCGGGAACTGCGCACCAGAACGTGTTATGTTATAAAGGGTGTGATATCAAGTTGAATGAAAAGAGATAATAAGAGGTAAGAAATACATTAATTAGACTTAAAGCATGTTTACATTATGAACAATGCATTCAGCTCGACGTCAGAAATACAAGTGACTGTCACAGGAATCGTTCGAAGTTGTGACCATGTGGATCATAGCACAGACGACTCCAATGGATGGTAGATTGTCGGAAGCGTTCAAACAAATCTGGTGGGCTGGCAATGTCAGCTGAAGCGACAATGATTCGTGTCTTGAGATCCTCTACTGTAGACATCAGCATCTCATATACAAGCGATTTTAGATGGTCCAAGAAGAAGAAATTCAAGAGATTAAGGTTTGGGAAGCGTGGTGGCCAAACCACAAGTCCACCTCCCGGGATATGTACCATGGAGGTGGTTACGCAATGCAACCGAAAAATGTGCTGTAGCACCATCATGCATGAACTCCACGTTCTGGTGTGCAAAGACCAATACTCACTGCAACAACTCCGGGAGGACGAGTGGGAAATTTGTTTACATGCAGGTTTTCTTAACCCTACCACAACGCTCAAAATCCCAACATTCGTTTCGTCACTCCCCTCATCTGGCTCATCGTCCTCCCGACTGCTACTATTATCGCAATTTTCACCTAATAAACATGATTTGTGCCCCCATGTTCTATGTTGATTTGTCGTCTCCTTGCTGCCTACTATTACCCCTCTCTATTTGTCGGTCGAATTCGGCAGCACCCTGTATATATACATGAAAACATTTAAAAACAAAATCAATGATTTCTTGTATTCATATCTTATGTAAATATTTTAAAGCATATTCCTTTTCTAAAACAAATTATAGATATTATGAGATATAATTAGATAGAATTGTATTATATTACACTGCACACAGATATTTTTCTTTCATTACAGGATTAGGCATTCTTTTTGAGAATTAGTAAAGTTCACTTTACACAAATCAACCATGAGAATAAAGGAAAAATTTAAACTAATCTTATATTTTTTAAGTATATGCTTTATTATTACTGTAAATTTTTCATATAGCACAGTGTATCTGCATATGATATAAAAACAACTGCATTTTGATTAACATTAAATTTTAATTGGCTTTATATATATTCCGTAAATTTTGTGACTTACTCATACACATATACAATACACATAATTACATTAATTGTTTTAACTGATATTAATTATCATCTTAATTTTAAGAAGCTGAAATCATTTAAAATAACATCACGATTAAATTCTCACTAATTTTTCTTTAAAAAAATGCTGTTCTTTTTTTGGAATAAATGCTTTCTGTAATGAAAAACAAAATATTCCTTAATCTCCCCCAGTAGCTGGTATCACATTTCAGTTTGGCACCGTATAGGTGAACACCAATTGCCATGATGGGATTTCGACACCCAATTTAATCCCCAAAGAGAGGCACCTGAAATCAGACGTGGAAAAATTGTTCAAGGAATTTAATTTCGCTGAGAGCACCCAAGTCAAATAGGCCCTCTTCGGATCTTTAACATGCCGCACAATCATACGATATGAATGCTGTCGATTTTATGCACCATGAAAATTAGTAGAGGAAGTAAAATTGTTTTCTTTCATGGCAACAAAAGTTATAATTTTGCTTACTCTCCCGTGTTTTTATTATTTGAAATTTAAAAAAAGTCAATAAACATCTTGATAGCAAACATCTAAGAATTGTGAAATATACCTCAATTAATCAAGTGAATTAAATTAGCTCTCCATCTAAAAGGGTACAAATGTTATTAGTTTCAGTTAGTAACATTTCGTGAGTTAAATGGAAGTTGAACATTTAATCACAAATTAAAATCGATTAACATAAAATAAAATGAAAAAAAAATCAAGATAAATATCTACAATTCAACATAAAAAAATTAAATTCAGTATCCTTATTAGAAAAGTACATTTAAAATCGTAGTTGAGTATTATTTATATAACTATATTATTATATAACTATATTATTTATATAACTTTAAATATTTTAACTAAAGTGAAAAGGGAATTCGAAAGCATAAAATTAAAAAAAGAAAAAAAATGTAAACAATATTTTACATATGCCTCAGAAATATACATTAGAATTCTTATACCAATTTATTCCTATCAATATTAAATTATAATATAAAAAATACGAAAATTTCAGAAATCCTACTATGTACAAAATAGGTAACTTGGTTTTCAAAGTATCCGGATATGTACGTTTAGTTTTTTTTTTTTTACTGTGAAGAACACATTTTTAAAAAATTGACCATTGAACTGATCGTCCTTTTTTAAAGTGATTTAAAATTTTTGAAATGATGATTTCTTAGCACATAATAATGTGAAAATGTAATTTTAGTTATAATTATGTTTTCAAACCAGCAAAACCTACAATTCATTTCTTTTATTATCATGATAAAGTCAATATGAAAATGAGAAAGATATAATAATAATAGCATCCCCCCTCAAATAAAAATTCTACTTTTAGTTATTCTTCCTTTCAAGTAATATTTTTTTTCTAATATGTCCTGAATTTATTACGAATTTTCTACCAAAATACTGCAGTAATGATATAGAACCCCATTTACATTTTAAATGTCTCTTCAAACAGTGAGAAAGTCAAACAAAGAATCCTTCGTTCAACATCTTTCAAAAGAAAAATTTGTAAGTCATGTTATGAAATAGTATTCAAAGAATGCATGATAATATTATAATATATATATATATACTGCTGAAGATTTATGGTAATTTTTAGTATTTTCAGTGATTAAATGCGCTAAATAGAAATACTATACCTTTTTACAATGGTAAACATGGTTAATCTTGGAAGTACATCAAGTAGGCCTTTCAAAAAATAAATTATTCCATAATAAATAAAGAAAGAAAGAATTATTAATCTGTGCTCCCATGAATATACATATACAACCTCTGACAATAAAGTTCGGTGAATGTCCTGCAACGTTAATATAGATGAAGTATTAACGAAAGTTACCTTACTGTCCTTAGAAGTAGTCACCTCCTATAACTATGCACCACTGAGATCTGCTGTACATGTTCTGGAAACTTTGCAAAAAGTCTTCTTTTAGGATGGAGTTCAAAAGCCTCGTTAAGTTTCGTTGGATGTCAGGAATATCGTCGAATCTCTTTCTTTTCAAAGCGAGTTTGAGTCGTTGGAATAGGAAGAAGTCTGGAGGATTGAGATCTGGCGAGAGGTGGCTGTTCCCATTGCACTCCTTTCCCCCTCTTTTTCATCAGGAGCTGTTTGACGATATTGGCTGTGTGAGGGGGAGTATTGTCGTGAACAAAAATCCATGAATCTTGTTGTGTGTACGGGGGTTGTACCCTGCGTAGACGTTTCATGAAACGGATCAAAATTTCAATGTACCTTCGTTCCTTCAGGTAGAAATTCACTGTGAATAACTCCTTGACTAACAAAAAAGTTGATGAGCATCGTTTTGATGCGTCATTTTTCTGCTCTGACCTTTTTCCGACGAGATGAAACAGTTGCTTTGCCATGTTGCTTCTCCATGCTTTGCCATTTCCTTTCAGAGTCGTACCTGAGACATCAGGACTTATCCTCAGTTCAAGAAATTTGGTGTCGCATACGCCACTTCGACAAAATTCTGTGAAGGCTCTAAACGTACCTGCTTCTGATCTTTTGTTCGTTCATTTTCCTGTTATCGGTTCAGAACCAACGCACTAAACAAGAACTTTATAAAACAAGTCTCACAAAGAACAGAAACGACGCTCAACTGAACAAATGTGGGGTCAGATAGTCAACACCTGCTCCTACGCATGTGCAGCGTTTTGTTTCACCGGTGTTGCCACATCGGCCGTTCTGACTTCCTTCACCGAAAATTTTATTGTCAGAGATTACATATTATTGTCACATATTATAGGATGGGGAAACTATATAAAATTATATTAAAATACTGCTTAATATTATAAAACAACGTACATATCAATATATTAAATAAAATATATAGGAAAGTTTAAATAATGGTTAATTTTCTTTTTCCTACCTCTTGCCTCTGATTGTACCTTAAAGGATCATAAGGTTTGACCTGCACTAAAAATCTGTCCAAAGAAGTTTGTTTCAACTTTCTACTCAGGATACTTAGAAAATTTTACATTGTCTAGCATTCCAGACAATGGTATTAAAGCTTTGTTAAGGTGGTACTTTTCAGCAAAATGTTTGGTATCCATTTATTTGATAAGAATTTATTTGGTTAATGAGTCGTATTTCCAAATAAAAATCCTATTCTAAACAAAAAAATTTTACATTTCAAACAACACGGATAGCAAGTCGAACTTATTTCAAGGCGGATTTATGTAGAGATAGTGCAGTATTTTTTTTATTACATATTGGAATTTTAAAAATTACCAGCTATACACGTATTTTAATTTAGCTAAACAATTTCAAAAGGCCATGAAATAATACTAGTGAAACTAATATTTAATATTTAAAGGTCAAATAAATGGAAGATATTTTATTTATAGCAAAAAATAAATCTTTAGAATAACCTTTAAAACTTTATCTTCATAAGGCATGAATCATTAGAATGGTACTAATATTTATTTGAATAACACCTAAACTAAGATTTGTAAAGAATGTCAAATTGAATGGTACATATTATGTGATTAAAACCTAACTTCGTTTTGTTTCGTATAATTTTTGTGTTTTCTTTTACAATTATGCAATTTAATTTGTTCGATGGCTAAAGATCTGTTCATTTTCAGCCAGCTAGAATTAACTGAGGAATTAAAAAAAAATTAACATAATTACAAAAATGATATTTTTTGAATGTAATAAAAAACTAAACCTTCTTAAATGAAAGCAATCATTTTACTTAAAATATAGCAAATATGTAGTTTTGTGTAAATTTCATACGAAAATTAAATTTTATAGGGCAATGTAATAATTCTCAAAAATAAGATACAATCGCTAATACTTGACTTTATTATATTCCAATAGATAATGCTTATTAAAAATACTTAGAAATATTAGGTGAAACTCTAATTATATTATATAAGAAAGAATTTTTTTTAAAAATAAATAGCTCTTAATATTAAACAATGCATATCCAAATAATAGTACTTCAACTAGTTTTCGATTCTGCCAAATTTAGTTAAGTTAATTTTTTATTTTACGGAAAATTCATAAATTAAATGTTCAAGAAATATGAATAATCAGCATATTTATTACATAAATAAACCTATCAATCTTGAAAATTAATGTGATTTTAAGAAGATTTGTGCATGAAAACTAAAAAATTTCAATTCTAAAACTATATTTCTCTTAACTCTGAAATTATGTATATTAATGAATTCTTTCAAAATTTTAATACTTTACCAAAGGTGTATAATTTTACCAGTACAAGAAAAGAAGGCTCAAAATTGTCAAATGTTAAAAATGTGTAAATGAAAAGTATAGCATTTTAAACTTAAGGAAATATTAAAACAATCGCATAACTAGAATTAGTTCACTCTCCCTATATATGTTTATATATATATATATCTTGTTCAAATTTTCAATCGTTCATAAAATATTTTTTATTTATCCACTCAAGTTGAAATAAAATTTTAAAACTTGTAACGGATGACACTTGATGTTATAAAACAGTTTCTTTCAAACATTAATTCGTTAGTTAAATTTAATTATGAATAAAAAGAGAAACAAACAAAAATAATAGTCCAACACCATATATAAAAAGGAAAATCGCTCGTTGTGTCCCTGTAGCACAACTAATCCAAAAGTCGTGGGTTCGAATCCCACCTGGGATGGCCTAATTTCTGAGAATGTGATTTCTTTTTACTATACTATTTTATTTGAATAACTAAATTTAATTATTGGATAAATAGTAATAAACAAACATAATAGTCCAACACCCTATATAGAAAGGAAAATAGAAAATCGTTTTCTATTTAGTCACTTAATAGTGTTATTCAGTCATATTTATATACATATTTATAATAATTGTAATTATTTAATAAAAAGTAACTAAAATTAAATGTTTCTTTGTTGACCTTAGTAGGAATTGACTTAAAAAATTTTTTCTTTATATTACTTGTTTCTAGTAATGTTATTTTAAAATATTTTTGATTGACTTATAAAAAGAAATTCATTCAGCTTATTTCTTGAAATTAACTTATTTTTAAAACCACTTTTTTGGATAGAAAGTTTGTTCCCCACCACCCACTGGGAGTTATTTGAAAGTAGGATATATTTTATATTGCATTACATAATATTTTTATAGTGGACTTAACTTTTAGTTAACTTAGTTTAGTTAACTTAAGTTTAGTCGTTATCTTTAAGTGGATGACACTTGATGTTAATGCAGTTTTTTCAAATATTAATTCATTAATTAATGAATAATTAGTAACAAACAAAAATAGTGTCCCTGTAGCGTAATGTTTAGCGCGTTGGGACTTCTAATCTAAAAGTCGTGGGTTCGAATTTCAACTGGGATCACCTAATTTCTGAGAATGATATTTCTTTTTTTCTATACTATTTTATTGGAATCATTAAGTTTAATGAATAAATAAATAGTAACATACAAAAATAATAGTCCAACACCCTATATAGAAGAAGAAATGAAAAATTGGAAGGAAAATCGCTATCTATTTTGCCATTTAATAGTGTGATTCTGTCAGATGTATATACATATTCATATTAATTGGAATTATTTAATAAAATGTAACTAAAATAAAAAAAAATTGTTAACCTAAGTAGGAATTGACATTAAAAAAAATATTTTTATATTATTTGTTTATTAAGTAAGAATGATATAGAACAAAAAGCTTTGTGCAGACGATTTTTCACTGTCAACGATTACTTTTAATGTTCTTAATGAAATTAAACTTTTTACATCATTTTTTGCTAAAAATTGCATTTTATTTTTCGTTTCAGAAAATGCCTTGTTAATTTTCTTACTGAAATTTCTCTGTTTCATATATTATCTAAAAACTATTGTTTAACTATTTAAACTATTATTTTATCTACTTAAAACTATTACTAACTATTATTATTATTATTTAAGATACATTTAATATTAAAATGAAATAAAATGGTAACTTCTTTCAAACTGCAGAGAGCCTATGCTTACAACTGAAAAGAATTTTTTACTCAGTTTCAAAAAGAAATTTAGAAATTTCATTTTTTTCGATACATTTTAATTTCTGTTTTTCATGATTTATGGACCATTCTTAAATTTCAATACATCTTCATGACAAAGTTTCCGACGATGAAAAATGGATAGTGTCTGGCATTTTTTACAAGAAAGATAAATTGTATCCTGATGTATATTCAGTTTCATTAATTAATTAATATTACCGTTATTTATATAATTACAATGTTGGCTACTTGATAATTAAACTAATTGACTTTAATGGATTTCTTATATAGTTCTCTTCTCTGCTTTCATTTTTCATTTAATGATTGCATTTTTTGAAATAATAAAATGACACACTTTTCATATGATGACTTTAATATGATAAATATAACTTGAAATTACATAATGCAAGAATTTATTTATTTATTTTGACCGTTAGTGCGACTTGTCGAAAGCAGAGGACTAGCGTATTTTTCAACTATCGATTAACACACTTTTATATTTCAATCGTTGTTTTTAAATAATTTTGACATCATTCAGTATTTCGATCATATTTTAATGATTTTCTAAATTATTAAGGACGTCAAATGATTACTCTTTCACAATTCTTACTATTAGCTCACACAATCTCTATATATTTACTTAAATATATTTATTTATTTATCTGGGTTTAATTTTCAATCGTTAATAAAATACATTTTAAAGTGCTCAATTGAGCAGAAATTTTATATGCAGGTTTATTTTGGATGACAATACAATAATATAATAATGATTAATAAAAATTAATTTATTAAAACTAATTATTTAAAGAATTACAAATACAACCACGTTGGTATCATTTTTGGCGACTTAGCGACCCTTTTGGCGACTTGTGTCAAAACTTAAAAAGGTTTTTTTTCTCACGTGTCAAAGTATTCACTTGAAATGAAATTTATATACACGATTGCTTTGGATGACAATGCGATACTTTAATGATAATTAATAAAAATTAATGACCACTTAATGTTGTGATTCTGTCCTATGTATATACATATTTATATACTAATTGTAACTATTTAATAAAAAGTAGCTAAAATAAAATTTTTCTTTGTTGATCTAAGTAGGAATTGACTTAAATTTTTTTTATATTACTTGTTTTATAGTTTAATTAGACTGTCTGCTCAAACCATTTTAATGGGCTAAGCTCATGTGACGTCAAAGTCACCTGATAACTGCAATCGCGTGTTTCCAGTCAATCAGTTAATAAATCCATGTGGCATCATAATCACATTATAAATAAAATCATGTGTTTCCAGCTAATCAGCTGTTGCCAACTTTTCTTTCTTGCAGAAATTTTCTTTTAAAAAGTATACATTGTCAACAACAATAACGTACATAGGTAAATAAAATGCACTTTATCTCAAAACACACGTATGAAGAATTATTTTTTAAGTTTTGAAAATATTTTTGAATACTTTAATATTTGAACATCTAAACGAGAGTTATCAGATTTAAAATTTTATCTAAATTTTACAAGTAGAATAACAAGTACAAATCTAACGCCATTTTTGAATTCAATGGAAAACACGTGACTGTCATGAATTTAGCTTATTGATGGTGCACTTTAAAAAATAAATATTTTTCAGGGATCAAAACGTTAACACATTATTTGAAAACAAAGCAGAAAACAAAAGGACATTTGATACAAGAATCTTCATTTCTTAACTAATAGTAAATATTTTTGTTAAAGAAGGCTTTATTAAGCGTTATATCCCCTACAATCTGTTTTGATTCCAAGAATGGGGACTCAAAAAAAAAAAAAATGAAGCCTTACATTACAGTTTAGTCAGACAAAGAGACAGCCTTTTGTAGATGAGAAAATAGAATGGAACGGTTGAAAGAAAATAGAATTTGGATTGATATAGACAAGAAGAAGAATTGAGAGCTTCTCCAATTGTAGAGAGATGACGAGAACTATTTCCTAATAACTTCGCAAAATAGAATGGAGCTCTCTTAGCTCTTTTTGTTTGACTCAACAATAAAAAGCTCCATTATTTCAACAAAGATACCCAATCACGTCACTAAATGGAGTATGACTTTACGGCTTAAAAAAGATTCGAAATTGCTTCTCGGTATAAAAAAAAAATACTTTATTCTTACCTCGATGCTATGAATGGAATCTATCAATTGCTTGATTAAAAAAAATGTTCGGAAGAAAACAATTATTGTGAACAAAGATATATATTCAGAACAGAATAATAAATACTATACCGTATTTAAAATCAAACATTGAGTACGAAAAAATTATTTTGCTCTAGGAATCACATTTAAAGCGAAAATTATGTTTTTATGGTATTCGACAACGTTCGAAACCATGAGTTTAAAAAAGCGTACAAACGAATATTTCTTTTAATATTTAGTGTCACTTAGATTAGAATACACGTCTAAAATTGTTTAAGAATATTATTAAAATAAAAAAAAATTTTAATGCAATATTTTGACAAAAAATGAACTCAGATTACCTATTTTCAAACATTCTTCTTTTATAAAAAAAATACTTGTACAATAATATTGCTTTGCTCTTATATATAGCTTAGACTGCTCCAAAGAGCCTGAACTAAGAGTTTTGAAAGACATACATTACTTTCAGAGTTATTATCCATTGAAATAAATACCGGTGTTTTTGTTAAAATTTCTCCACTCTTGATATACTAAAATATGGACAAATCCACTTCTAAGTTATTTTGTTTAAAAATCCTAGTTCAGGCTCTGTACAGAGGTATGCGATATTTATAGGCAAAATGTTAACATTATAGAATATATCCATAAAAGGAGAATGTTTTGAAAATGGGTAATTCTATGTTCATTTTTTGCCAAAATGTTGCATTTAAATAATTTTTTATTGTAAAAATAGTTTTAAGATAATTTTATACATATATTCTAATGTATATTAAGTGGATCTATATATTTAAAAAATATTCATTTGTGCGCTTTTGTAAAATCGTGGTTCCGAACGTAATCGGATATCTTAAAAACCTTTTGGATAACATGATGAATATACATATTTTTTCGTATTACGATATCTGTATGCATATCTAATTAAATTTTAACCACAACTTTAGACATTCAAAACACATGAAAAGACATGAATTACCTTACTGATATAAATTTTTTTAAGTAAAGCATGTGTAGCTTAAATCTTGTTAAAAAAGTTTTTTAAATAACATATTCAAATAATTTTAGATGTACTCCTTCGTCCATTTATCTTCAAACATGATACATTATGTTCGTTAAGATAACATTATAAGATAGTTCGTAATTACAGTGAAAATCGTTTAACACGAAATTGAGAGAGATTGAAATATTTTTTTCATGTTTAAAGAATTTCGTATAAAACGATATTGCAGAAAAAAAGCATATTCCAACAAAATTAAATTTATTATAGCACATTTCATTTGCATAAATATGTATATATGCATATATTTATAAAAATCAATGAGACAAAAACATTTACCAGACCTTAATGAAATTTAATACAGAATTTTCAAGGTTTTTGAAAAAAAAATAAAACTATATTGAGTATTTGGAAAATAGTCTGATATTTTCCTTTGCATTTCCTTTTTCAGCATGGAATTGTCAACCAATTGTTTGATGTCGTCCATTTTGTTATTCATTTCACAATTGGAATATGCTTTTAAATAACTGCGCATGTTTTTCATGATATTCCTCCTTTCAGATACCGTGGGAACATTATTCATTTTTTTCGTCATCGGAATCTACATCAATGATATTTTTTGGGTTTTGAACGAACAGAATATTTTTTTTTTCCATAATTGGGGTTGTACACGTTATCATCGTCAACTGCGACGAATTCTTCCGACAATACAGTAGGTCAGTCCAATCCGGCTGTTGTTTTCAGAATTTTGTTCATTCCCAGAAGAAAAATCTTTTCGTGTTAAGCGATTTTCGTTTCTTGTTAAGAGGAAAAAAATACAGGAAAATACATAGCAGTTTGTCGAGACCATTGTATTACTTCGTGCAAACCAATATTTCGTCTTATACGTTTTTTTGTTAAATGTATTTCACTGAATCAGATATCTTATATTATCTTTCTTCTATGAATATGTTACTTAATTTTTATAGGTTTGCTATATTTATTGGTATAAGAAATTAAAATGTTTAGTAAAAAGTGAATGTGTTTATACACTTGTGTGGAACAAAACGACTTAACAATAATCAATTGATAATGTTTAATACTCTATGGAAAAGGTGTTATGCAATTAAAAAATTCTTATCACAAAAAATTCTTAAAGAAGTATTAAGGTTACGTTTCTGGTTGGTTCCGTAGTACACAAAAGTCTACTCAATATGAAATGTGAGTTTTAGTTATTCTTCATAGGAATTCACATCAAAAGGTAAAAATGCCTCAGAATTTAAACTTTAATTAATTATATGCTCATTTCTTGTATCAAAAGGTTTTTAAAAAATAGTAATATGTTATTTACGGATTTTAAAAAGGAAGCAGAAAATTACATCAAAATATATTTTCTGTGTCAGTGTAAAGAAAAAAGATTTGTCAATTTTCTTATTTTACATTTATTTATTTTTTTTACTTCTTATTCTTCTTATCTCGGAAGTGTTATTTTACAAAATAAAACTAACATTCATTTTTACAGGTAATTATTTTTAATAAAATTTATTAATCTGCTATGCTATATAAATACTAAAGTTATTTTTTTTTTATAACAGTTCAATTTAATTTTTTGAAAATTTAGTCACTTTCAACCACTTAACATCTTTATTTCTTATCAACATGATTTTTTTTTTATTTATTTAATGTACATATTTAAGCTTTATTTACTGATTCAAATGTTCCTTTATTACATTTTTTATATATATTTTAATAAATTCAAAAATGTTTAACATTCGATTATGAAAATAATAAAAGGTTAGAAGACAGATAATACAATTTGTTACGAATAATTTAATGATGTTCGCTCTACATTTGAAAAAATTATTCTTGTATGATCTGAATTCTCCATCACCAGCCAGCATCCTTTCTCATAGCCATTGCTGAAACTCCTTCATGTAGCGCCATCTATTGTTGTTATTTTAAAATATATACTTTGGAATAAGAATAAATTTTTTTTAACAATACACAACATATTAAAGTAGAAATAAGTTCTTCTCCCGTGATATAAATGCGTAACAAAAATTCCTTTGACAATCATAAGTAATTTGTTTGTTTTTGAAAATTATATTTTTATCTCTTACAGAGCGGGCTCGGTGCGGTAAATTTTTGGGAAGGAAAGCAAAAATCATTGGAGGAGAAAACGCTCAAAAAGGAGAATTTCCTTTTCTTGTAAGTAGTTTCCTTTCAACCTTCTTTAACATAAGCTAATTTGAATTATTGATATAAGGTGTTTAGAATAGAACGAGAAACTTTCTGATCGAATGGTTAATATCTTATTAAATAACAATATTAGAAAAACTACCAAATAATGTAAATTAAAAACAATTATACATAATATTTGGTGCAAAGATTTAAATCTACAAGGCTAAAACTCATTTTCAAAAAAGAATTAAATACCTTAGTTTCATTTGAATAACCTTCATATTGTAATGGAGTGAAATACTCGTCAAGGAAAGTTTCTTCACGCCTTAATCCACTTCCTGAAGAGATAAATTTTCTTTTGGTGCTCAAGCACTTACGTTTTGACATTTTTGAGCCTCAAGAAATGAAGTTGCCAGTACGACTGATCAACACTACAAATGAACGGAGACTAATTCAAGGACACGGGGACGTTAGACAGATCCATTGAGGGTGAGAAGGGATATCGAAGATGTTTCCAGTGAACTGGACAGTGGGTGTTAAAGGTTGCATTTCTTGGGTAAAACGCCCAGAATTCTAACGCTCTCAGCGAGTTAGGCACTTAATAAAAACCAGTTCAAGATTTATGACCACCATAAAATGTGTTAAAAGAGAGAATAACTTGAAATATCAAGAAATACTTAAAAATAGGTAGGAAAGAAATGAATCACAAGAAAAAAAGTTCGTTATATAGAAAATGCACTTCGCTATTGGAAGGTTATTTTACAAAGAAAATCGTGAAATGTTCTTGGTTCCAGGAAAAAGTTCGCTGAAATAGAAAATTCGCAAAGTAGAGGTTCGTGATATGGAAGTTCGACTGTATTCACAATCTTTTTTAATCTATAAGTACCAAAAATGCTGTGTAAAATTTCTCAATATTTTTATTTTTATTTACAGGTTTCCCTAAGGGGACCTGAAGAACCTCGTGATGTTCAAGTCCTGCATAAATGCGGTGCTGTATTGCTAAACGAGCGATGGTTACTCACGGCGGCTCATTGCGTTTATGAGTAAGTTAAACAAAATGGCTGAATTTTAAAAAATTGCTCGGTTACATTTCAAAAATAATTTAAGTATTTTACGAGTCTTATTTGATTTTCTAATACATTCTTCATGATGAGATATTACTAATGCACAACTTACTTGAAATAATTATTATATTTTATATAATTCATAAGAAATATTGGTTAGTGAGAAGAATTTTTTGGGGTCGTAAAAAATTGTTCTTAATTTTATTGATCAGATACGGTTAACTCGATAATTATATAATACGAATGAATATTTCAACTTCAGGTATTAACTTCTGTTTATATGTTCACTAGATGGAAGTTTAAGTTTCTAAACTTATGCTGTATATTTCGTGTAGTACGCACATAAAGGGTATAACACGCACCTATATTTTCAAACTGATATCTTTTTTAATTTTTAGGTGTATTCACCGTATTCACCTCCTTTTTCAATTACTATACTATAGTATAGTTCATACTCTCCCTCCCTTATTGTATACATATATACTAGCTGTTATACCCGTTCTTCGCGCGGGTGAATTAAAAAATTAAACTATACAGATTGAAGGATAAAGAAGTTTTTAATGAGTTAACTTTACGTGAATTGCAAATTAAACAAAAAAAAAACTCTTTGCATATCTCAGCTGAATAGAAAAAAGACGCTGTTTGTTAAATTTTAAGTTTGTAGATCTAATAGAGCTGATAAAAAGGGGTTTTTTTTTTTATCTATAACTCCGCGTAACTGTCTTGCGGGTCTATTTTTGAAAATACCTTCCTAAGCTGATCTCTGCTCAGCAAAAGTAACACATTGTTACAAATTTTATGAAATGAATGCTTAAAATAGTATCAATAATTTATATCTGGAAGTTTATTACGTTAATATTACTTTTTGTTGTATTTATTTTATGTTAAAATTGTAATCAACCTCACACTCCGTCTGTTCAAGATTTCGCAGTTCCTGGCACCTGGCGTAGAAAAAACAAAATGCAAAGTTTTGCTTCACACATAAGAGATAGATATATGCTGTCACGGGCTTTTTTGCAGATGGCAGAATTTTTTCCTACTTACTTAACAACTATCGTTATATTTTAGACATTTCACACAATATCTTTATAAATTATAGCCTATGTGTTATTCTGATGTATAAGCTATATTATTGTAAAGTTTCATTAAAATCCATTCAGTTGTTTTTGCGTGAAAGAGTAACAAACATCCACACAAACTTTCACTTTTATAATATTAGTAAGGATATATCTTGTATTCTCAAATTTTCAAGCGTTAATAAAATACTTTTTATTCATCCGTTCTAGTTCAAATACATTTTTTTAAACTTGTGGTGGAGGGCACTTGATGTTAATACAGTTTTTTCAAATATTAATTTATTAATTGTATTTAATTAATGAATAAATAGTAACAAACCAAAATAATAGTCCTACATCATATATAAAAAGGAAAACCGCTCGTTGTGTCCCTATAGCGCAATGGATAGCGCGTTGGACATCTAATCCAAATGTCGTGAGTTCGAATCCCACCTGGGATGGCCTAATTTCTAAGAACGTGATTTCCTTTTATTGTACTATTTTATTGGAAGAATTAAATTTAATTAATAAATATATAATAAAACAAATAAAAATAATAGTTCAGCACCATATATATAAATGAAAAAGAAAAATCGCTTTCTATTTTGCCACTTAATAGAGTGATTCTGTGTGTCATATGTATATATATACTTATATTAATTGTAATTATTTAATTAATGTAACTATAAAATAAAAAAAAAATTCTTTATTGACCTAAGTAGGAATTGGCCTAAGAAATTTTTTTTTACATTACCTATGCTAAGAAGAAACCTGAAATGTACATTGGTAATGCTCTTACCTTTCGATAAAAACGGTTCACATAAAAACAACAGGTCACGAAATATCTCACTTCGCTCTTCTGCTTAGCGGACATTACACCCTTAATAAAAGAAACCATGGTTATTTTTAACACCCTTTTATAAGCTTCTCTTGTATGTAACAAAATCTTAAAGCTCAATTTTTACCCACTTTAAAAGGTCAGATTTATTCGAGGCAAGATTTATTCCAGGTCCGATGACAATACAATAATTTAATAATTTTGTTCCATTATCCTAATCGGGATCATCAAGATTAACGATTTCCCATTTTCAGATCCCATCCCACATCTGGCGACTAATTTCAGATCCCATTTCCAGATTTGGCAACTAAAAGATTGTTAAAATTTAGTTCGATAAACTATAAAAGGGTGTCTTTTAGTTTTTTAAACTATAAATTTATTAAAAGAAAACCGACGCCAAAACCTAATTTTTCGAAAGCCGTTTTCATTCATATGCACGAGAAGGATGGACAGACGAAAACAGTGTAAAATTGTGGATAAGAAATGTTTGGCGATAGCTTCCTGGTGTTTTAAAGAATCCAGAAAGTAGTGGCGTAACGTATACCCCCGTATAGTGCGGGGGCTAGAGTGGGGCAAAGCTTATGATTTTTCAATCATTTGTAAGATCCAATTGGGGCTCAAAACCTAACTTTGCAGGGGGTGAAGCCTAATATTCTTTGTTATGCCCGTATAATGAAGTTCTTTAGCTTGGAACATGTTTAGATCCCATCTAAAAAACTACTAAACTCAGTAGCGCAAAGCCCATGAGGGCCAAAGCCTACTGTGCCCATCTCAGTATACATGACCATTGGGAGCTGAGGTGCATAAGCAGAAGTCTCGATCAGGTGGTCAGTCTGAAGCGAAACCCAAAGTATTTAGTCCCCAAGCAAACATGGTAGTCATTTATCGACCTACTAAGGGATGAAAGGGTGAGTCGACCTTGCCCAGTCTGAGGATAAAACTCCGAACCTGTGGTGTGGAAGCGCGATACGCTACCACTCGGCCACTGGTAATAAATCACATCTAAAGGATAATACAAAAAATCGCTTACAGAGTCAACACAGATATGACTGTTATTCAATGTGGATAAATGCCATTAGTTTAACATTGATACATACGCTTATACATGTGTGTATTAAGGACCCATTCGAAGCAAATTTAAAACAACAGTGGAATACGTGGATGTGTTAAATGGTGAATAAAGCATTAACAAAAGTAGACAAAATGCATTTGCACAAAACCTAATTTTTATGTGTCTATCTTTTATTTTTTTATTTTTAAAGATGTCATTTTCACACGGCGTATAACGCTCACCCGTAAATTTCGATCTTATTCTTTGTATTAAAAGTGCGCGTCATACACCGGAATATACGGTAAGTCTTTTTTAAATCTTATTTTCGCAAAACGAAAGAAAAAACTTTACCTCTATTTTTTATTAAAATGCAGCCTAACAAACTGAACGAATTAAAACTTGAACCTTACTGAATTTAGCAATAATAAGAAACATACAGGGGTGGCCAAAATTGTTGACACTTTTTTTATGTTTTTCAAGTTTGTATGCTTATAGAAATTGTTATGTTGCATAAAATGCGAAGTCTTTTGTATAATTTTAAGAGAATTTAAAACTAAATTCAATACAAAAAAACAAAATTCAAATATTTGTAACGCAAAAAAAGTTATGCTGCAATAACTATTGATATACATGAGGTACTGATGACAGCAGTTAGTTATCAGTCCTTAGTGGGGTTGCCTTTATTTTTTTATTACAGCTTCGTATCGATGTTTCATTGAGCTGAAAATAGTTTTAAGCTCTTCCTTTGTTATTACTTGATGCCAGGAAACAATTATATCCTCAATTAGTTCTTTTTTTTATTCCATGAGTACCTCGTTTGGACAAGAGTTTTCAAACGGTGCGACAAGTTTTCGATAGGATTGAGGTCAGGACAGTTTCCTGACCAGGACAACAACTCATTTATCTTAGAACGATACCAGTCTTTCGATTACTTTACTGTATGGCAAAAAGCAGAATCTTGCTGAAAAATAAATGAAACATTGTTGGTATGTAGATCCCTGATGGAAGACAGAAGTTTGGGTTCTAGAATGATGTCAATGTATTTTATGACATTCAGTGTTCCATCGATGACATGAAGGCGACCGATACCATTTGCTTATATGCATGACTAAATGATAAAACTATGCGGGTACTTCACAGTTGCCTGAATGCAGTCAGAATGTAGCATTTCTGCTATTCTACGTCTTATATTTCAGGTTATCACTACCGAATAATGATATTTTAGTTTCATCCCTCTATGTAAATTATGACCAATAATCATTTGTCCAATAAATGTGTTCCTTTGCCCACTGTAGTCTTTTTCAGTGCTGCTTTAAATTGAGATAAGGCTTTTTTCGTGGAATTCTACCTCTTAGTTTAACATCTGCTAATCTTCTTTTGACTGTTTTTGAACTGACAAAAACACCAACATCATTCGAATCCCTTCTAACGGCCGTTGATGACATTCTTCTATATTGGAAACAGTATTTTTATTCTTCTGTCATTAACAGATGTGGTGCAACTTTTTCGGCCTTTTCCTGCTTTGTTTTTTATTAAATTTGTCTCCTGACATCTTAAATAAAACTTACAGTCTCCAGATGTAGTCATTGAAAAACCCATCAACCTTGCAATTATAACATAGGAAAGGCAACTCTCTCTTCACACATCTCCTTCTAGGTGTCCAATCTACTATTTTTATTTGATGTCATTGCTTCTTGACTAAATATTATTGTTGTCTTGGCCAGGAAACAGTCTTGACCTCAATACTATCGAAAACTTGTGTCACCGTTTGAAAACTCTCGACCGAATGAGGTACCCATGAAATAAAAAGGAACTAATTGATGATAAATTGTTTTTTTCCTGGCACCAAATAATAACAAAGGAAGAGCTTTAAATATTTTCAGCTCAATGAAACATCGATGTGAAGCTGTAATAAAAAATAAAGGCAACACCACTAAGGACTGATAACTAACTGCTATCATCAGTATCTAATATATATCAATAGTTATTGCAGCAAACCCTTTTTTGAGAAACAAATATTTGTGAATTTTGTTTTGTTTTTTTATTGAATTTAGCATTTTAAATTCTCTTTAAAATTATACAAAAGACTGCATTTTGTGCAACAAAACAATTTCTATAAGCATACAAACTTGAAAAACATAACAATTTTAAAAAGTGTCCAAAATTTTGACCACTACTGTACTTAATTTTTGGAAATCAAGCATGTTGTTCTTGATTTATTTGTCCGGTATCTAATTTCATATGGTTCCAGATATCGAAGAAAGAAGTATCTAGCAACTCTTAAAGCCCGCCTGGGAGAATATGACACATCAGCCAGTTCGGACAGTCGCCAGGATATTGGAATAGAAACCCTAATCACTCATCCTCAGTACCAGGAACCTTACAGACAAAGCAATGACATTGCTTTGCTGCGACTTAACAAAGATGCTGTTTTCACCGAACATGTTTGGCCGGTATGTCTTCCCATTAAAAATACAGATGTTACTGGCATGAATGCCACTGTGGCTGGATGGGGTCAGACCTCGTTTATCGGTAAGTACTTTTTGAGAATGAGTTTTCAAACGTTTGTGTAATTTTGCAGCAAAATGTATGTGTTGTGTTCTTAAAAGATTACTTTTTTTATTTTCAACAACATGTTTTGTGTTAGTATTTAATTTTCTTATGGATTTCTTTAAATGTTGTTGATTTTCTCAGGAATTTCAACAAGGAGACTGTCTGGGATGGTAAGTGTTTTAAGTAAGCCATTTACCTAATGCTTGAACCTACCATTGAGGGGTACAGCAACCAAGAGGGACGTATGGGACGATTTGAAATACTGTATAGACAGTTTCCTTGTTTGCTACTATATAATTGAATTCGCGCTTGTCCACGAGAGAAACGGTTTCGGAGTAAGTACAGAATAAATACATACCTTTCTCTTATCAATAAAAGACTAAAAAACTGCTTCATGGAATGGTCTTTCTAAAAGTAAGCTGAGGGATTATACTATGTAACAAAAATCTAATATTGTGACCAATTTTTGGTTATCATTCTGCGCCTTCAACTTTTTTCATGCAAAATTAGGACGTCCTTTCCTTTTTCTTGAGGAACATCGGTCTATTAGCTGACGAGCTAATGCTATACTGGATGTTAGCTAGTCTAAAATTTTGTTCACTTGCCAAAGTATGAAACTGTTTATGATGGCAAGGTCAATAAGAAAATAAAAGATACGATGCCACCATTTTACAGGTCTTATTATTTGGTATCTTTATTCTCTTTGGTCGAAGCAATCAACCCCTCGTATGACATAATTATATACAGCAACAGCTTTCCGACAAGGTACTTCTTCTTTAGTACCATCTTTTTTGTCCGATTTACGGATGTCATAATCGCTAGATTATGTGTAGTAGTTCAAAACTGAAGGGGAATTAGACTTTCCATCGTTATAATAGCAAGGCAATATTATAATGGGTTTTGCGCTTCCCACAGGTGTATTTTGTGAGATCAAGTAAATGGGAAAAAATCTTCTCGAGGCCCACGAAAGGGTGAAAAGGTTCGTCTTTTACAGGCTCACCAGAATTAAATAAAGTATTATACATCGTACATGCATAAGATTGACCTCTTAAGAATACCTCTAGGTTTTCTTTATTGCTGAAAAATTCCAAACATTTATGTCACTTGAAACAAATTCAATGAAGAATTAGATTTTCGGCGAAAAAAATTAATGGTATTATTAAAAGTTTAATCTTTTGCCTCTGTGATGTACAAGACTATATTTAATTCAGGTGTTCCGATGTGAATTACATTCTCAGATCAAATTTCATTAAGTTGTTCAAAACATTTCTAAAAGTGTATATTGTTAATATATGTACACAAATTTTACTGAATTTCCAGAAAACGTTCAAAAAATTTAGTTTTGCTTAAGATATTTGGGATCAGTTAAAACAGAATATTGGGTTCAAAACTAACTACTGTTTAAATAAGTGCATTTTAAAACAAAAAGTAGCACATTTTGTAAAAGATTAACTCAGTTTTAGGTTCTGCTTGTTAGAAATCTTGATATAATAAAGGCTAGAAATATAAACCTTTAACTTTATTTTGAAGATCTTATCACTTTTTATGTATCGAGTGTAAAGGGGTATGTGCTAGAGCTTTTCGTAAATTTGTATAATTTTTTATAAGTCATTTTTTTACGCTTCCAGTTATTTGACTTTATATTTATTCGACTATCTTCGTATTGAATATTACAAATCACACATTTTTATTTCAGGTTTAAGGTCATTTTTAAGATAAATATGAAAAATAAGCTTTGACTAAAATTATTTTACTTCATATGTTTCCTTAAATGATTACATGAAATCTACTTTCTATAGTGTTTTGTGTGATTAAAACTACACTTTTTTTTAACTATAAAACCATTTTCTTTCAGAAATTATTACTAATCTACGCTTAAACCTTAATTATTTCAAGTTCTAATGAAATATACAATAAAATGTCGATATCCATTCAATACATGAGATGCCAAATTAAGTAATTGAAAAAAAAAGTTATTTTTTGTTGCTTTTTTTAAATAAAAAATATTTATTTAAAAATATTATTATCCGTATATGATACTATAACCTTTCTAAAAATGTTTCAATGACAATAACATTGTACTTCAATACAGTTTTATTCCATTCACTTTGAATATCGTTTAGTATAATAGTTTAGAGCATTTTCATGTCGAGAAACTATAATGAAAACATCTACAAATAAATTATTTTTTTTAAAAAAAAATCTTTTCTTTCCAAATGCACAGGCGGCAGAAAAAACATTCTACAAAAAGTGAACGTCCCCGTGCTGACAAATGGTGCCTGCATGGAAATGTACTTTGAGGCCGGACATACCTACCCTCTGGAAGAAAACCAGATGTGTGCCGGATACAGAGAAGGAGGAAAAGATTCTTGTCAGGTGAATATCTTTTAACATAAAGATTTCATTACCTGGGCGAAAGAGAAAAGTCACGTGATTTATGGCCCGCGGAAAGCCATAAAACCGCAAAAAAGGAAGACAGGGAATATTGCAGATGATTTATTTTCCCTTTTTTCTTTCTTTCTTTTCTTTTACTCTGGTCTTCAGTTATAAGGCCTGAAACTTGAATCCTCAATTGACGTAATTGTAACAAAGATATATTAATTGATCCGGAATAGCCCTATAGCATGTTAAAGGAAGTGTAGAGCGGTATAAAATTGTTTTATATTCTTTTTGCACTACTTATAAATTATTTCAAAGTTTCTTGTGTGAAATGAAATGTAGATGTAGCACGAGGCTTACAAAAGAGAATAATTAAAGTCAAAGCTCAGCCGCCCATCCGGTATAGTGGTCAGTGACGCTGACTGCGATGCCGTAGGGGCTGTGTTCGAATCCCGGGTAAGGCATGGATGTTTGTGTTGTTATCCTTCTCTTTTTTGTGATGTGTGATTCATGCTTACTTCTATGTAAGCCCCCGAGTAATAATTTGTGGTGCACGGGGTTATAAATGTTCGGAATAATAATAAAAAAAAATTTTAAAAAAAGTCAAAGCTCTGATACAGAAAGAAAACATACTTAACAACAAGCATACATAGAAAATATACGGCATTACAAGCAGTTTAAGCTTGCTTATTATTCTTAATCCTTCAACTTTTACCATTACTACGAGGGCTTATTGATAAGTAAGGTCTCCGATTGTATAAAATAATTTGCCGACAAGGTAAAATAATAACAGAGGTAACAGAATAAAGGAAATTTATCTATCTTGTAAGCTCATTTCTCAACATAATCATCACCAACAGCTACAATCATTCTATCCATTTCTTCATTCCGTTCATGCAAAAAAAAAACTGTAGTCGACCATGTATCCATTTGTGCACGGCTGCCTGAACTACGGCATCCGTTGAAAAACGTTGACCTTTCAACGTCTCCTTCAATTTTGGGAACAACCAAACGTCCGACGGCGCCAAACCTGGGCTGTAAGGAGGTTGTGGAACGACTGTGAATTTCAGTTTTCTCATGACGTCCTGTGTTTGTGCACTGCAAAGCGGTCTTGTACTGCCGTGATGGAAATGAAAGACGTTCCTTTCCGGTCTGGTTCTGCGGATGCGTTGCTTAAGTAATCGTAATGTTGCACAGTACCTTTTGGAATTCACAGTCAATCCTTTAGTCAGAAATTCCATGTAGAGCACACCACTTGCATACCAAAAGATGGTGAGCATGCTTTTTGCTGCAGACATTAATGTTTTGAATTTCTTGACACTCGTAGAACCAGAACGACGAGATTCCATGGATTACCTTTTTTTCTGGGTCATAAGGATGAATCCAGGATGTCAAAGTTCAGGCAACCGTGCTCAAATGAATACGCAGCCAAGCAGAATCTTTCTTCCTGGACGAAATGAAGAAATGGATAGAACGATTGAACAAATGTGTAGCTATTAGTGGTGACTTTTTTTGAGAAATGAGTTTACAGTAGGAAAGAGTAATAAACATGTTCCGACATGTTATTATTATACCATGTCGGAAACTTATTTTATACTATTGGAGACCTTACTTATCAATCACCTCCGTACATAAAAAACATATTACTTTAACTGAAACTCGATGAAGCATAACTAAAATGGAATAGATGATGGATTATTATTTATCAATGAAATCAAAAGACTTTTTCAGGTTTGCTAACTCGGATATATAAAAGGGTTAAAAGCTGCTTACAAACAAATATATGCCAACAACTTGACTACAAATTTTGCACGTAAATTTTGTGTTAATACAGCAAAGCTGTTGTATATGTGAAAGCGGGTGTAATTATTTAGATTAGGTATTTAATTAAAATTACTTATAGTTTTTTTATATAAAATAATATTGCTGTTATTTTTCTAATATTTTTAATATTGCTAATATTCTTAACCCTCTAAGCGGTCTGCACTTAAAGTCTTGCCATTCTGGAGATGCTTCAAAAATGCACCGCACATATTTTTTTGCTTTCAGGTGGGGTTCTCAAAAGCGGTTGAGCCGTATTTTTAAGAATGCGGCTCGGCCGCTTTTGGGAATCTTGCTTGAAGGCAGAAAAAGCATCTCTGGAATGGCGGAATTTTACGTGCAGACCGCTTGGAGGGTTAATATTGCTAATATTCTTAATATTGCGAATATTCTTAATACTGATTATATTCTTAACAATGCTAATATTCTTAATATTACTAATTCTTAATATTGTTAATATTCTTAATATTTCTAATTCTTAATATTGCTGTTGCTTAAGACTAATTTTTCAAAAACTTTCTTAAGTATTTTTAAAAGGAATATTCGTCTACAAATGAACTGAAATTACATTTCAATTTTAAAGTTAAACAATGGAAATGCATATGCAACCAGAAGATTGTGAGTTAGAATCAGAAAATAATATTACGTTACACTTTTTTTTCAACTGAGACATTAAACTTTAAACAGACTTAATATAATTCTTACTGAATTGAACTCAGTGGCGCAACAGCCCATGAGAGCCAAGGCCTACTGTGCCTATCTCAGTTTACGTGAACTTAGGCACTGGGGTGCATGTGCAGATGTTTCGGTCAAGTGGTCAGTCTGACGTAGAATCCCCAATGTTCAGTTCCCAAGCAAGCTTGGTACTCATTAATTGACTCAATGAAGGGATGAAAGGCTTAGTCGATCTTGTCCAGCCCGGTATTTGAACCGGCTTGGAAGCGAGATATATCACCACTCAACCTCTGGGCTTCAATATGATTCTTAAGGGGGGAAATTATAATACAACTTTCTTTCATCGTCTAATCATGGCTCAGAATTATTTCTAAGTCCAACAAGTGAGTATATTTTGTAATACTCACATATAATTTGTTGTTTAAATTGATATAAGTATCTACAAACTGTTTCGTATAAATTCTTTCTTATTTTATATTGTTACCATATTAACTTGAAGTTAAACTGTATAGAATTTACATTCTTTTACATTTTCAAAAGGAATCTTAATCACCATTTTATTATTGACTACAATAGGTAGACTTAATTAAAAAAAAAAAAGATGGTGTGAAAAAACTTATCTAATTTACTTAAAAGAATTTGTAATTTGAGGGTTAAGGCTTTAGTAGTGTTAATGCTTGTTATAATTTAAGCTTCGTTTGTGACAACATTTACACTTTAAATTTAGCATCTATCTATCCTTCCTCTGTGGCTCGACAGTCCAGGGTGGACCTTCTCAAGAAGCCTTTTCCACAGGCTAGCCTTCTTCCTGCTAGTGTTCTCCTATTCTTAATTCTCAAAACTAAGAGATCTTTTTTTAGGCCATCAATCCATCTAAGATTTGGACTGCCCTTTTTTCGTGTGCCGATTGGTTGAGCATTGAAGACTTTTTTATTGGTGCATTCCTTCGTCAATTCTGACGACGTGACCTGCCCATTTTATTCGTTGTATTTTGATGGTTAACAATGTCAGATTATTTATATTATTGATATTGTTGTTGTCATGTTCTTCCTGAAGGGAAGGAATGAAAGTTGCCAGAGCCTGAGACAGGTAGGATTTCTTTACGATAGATGATGACACCACCTATCTCCACCTCCACAATAGGCAGGGAACTGGAGAGGAGGGAAATATTCTCCAGACCCCTGCACCCGTGGTTTTTGCTGCGACCACCCACAAGACTTTCGGACCCACTGATTTAACGAGCATGTACTCCGTGTGTACATGGAGGGTATTTGGTGACGTCGAACCCAGGCTTTCCGATCGGAGTCCCATGCTCTAACCACTAAACTACCCACGGCCCTAAATATATGATTGATAGAGCTCGAAATTTGATCTTCTTCGCCACATTCCCTTTTTCTGAATTCCTCCAAAAATAAATCTTAAAATCTTCCTTTCGTAGATACTCATCATATTCTCATCTGCTCGAGACATGGACCAAGTTTCACATGCATAAGTTAATACTCATCTCTTAAAGGATTTTTAAACAATAGAACCTCTGTTTTTCTTTTGATTAAATTTTATTTCCTATATTTTCGTAATCCACTAAGACATCTATTAGCCATAGTAATTCTCTTTTTGATTTCAGTAGTACAATCGTTTCTATTGTTAATTTCCGAACCTAAATATGTATAAGTGAAACTGTCAACAACTTCAAAATTATACTCTTCAATTTTAAAGTGGGAATTGCTAAAACAATATTTAATGCAAGGCATGTATTTGTTCTTATTCTCATGGATTTTCAGTTCGATCCTAAGGGCCTCTTTCTCTAAAGATAAGAAGGTTTTTTTAAGTGTGGTGCGCGTGTTCGAATAATGTGTGATATCAATATCATCAGCAAAAGCCAACAAATGTATTGATTTATTAAAGATTTTTCCTCTGGTATTGATGTTGGAATCTCTTATCACTCTTTAACACTCTTTTATAAGATTCACTTGTATGTAACGGAATCTTTGAACTCAATTTTTACCCACTTTAAAAGATCAGATTAATTTTTTAAATTTTGCACACTTGTCAAAGACCAATGACAATACAATAATTTCATAATTTTGTTCCATTGTCCTGAACAGGATAATCAGGAGACAGGATAATCCAGATTTGGTGGATAATTCATTATACTATTTCCAGATTGGGCGACTAATTCCATGTACCATTGCCAGATTTAGAGACTAATTCTATGTACTATTTCCTGACTTGGCGACTAATTCCAGATCCCATTTCTAGATTTAGCGACTAAAAGATTAAGAGTAACCCTTAAAGCAAAAACGTTTCTTTGAGTCAGCAATTTCTTATCATAATATAAGCAATTGCCCAGTCTTTCTAAAAGTGGAAATAAAAAAAAATAAAAAAAGACTCGTGCGTGTGAAAGAAAATAATTTGTTCTAATTCAGGGATGAGCAAACTTTTTCGGTCGTGGGCCAAAAATTAAAAGAAAAAAAAAAGGTGTATGAATGAATGATAGTTAAAAGAACTAAAAATACATGCTTTTACTGTAGATCGAACTAAAAAGTGAAAAATAAATTATAGTTTAAGAAAACTAAAAAGCACGCTTTTATGGATAATGGAACTAAAAAATAAAAAATAATTCTTAATATAAGAATAAAATGATTTACGAGAAAATTAATGTTATTGGGTTAAAAGCGTGGGGTGCTCTATATCAATTGTTATAGTTTTTTACTAATTCTATTCCGAAATGCGGAGTTAGCGTAAAAATTTAGTATAAAGCGCCCCACGCTTTTACCACAATGACATTAACTTTCTCGTAAATCATTTTATTCTTATATTAAGAATTTTTTTTTTTTTACTTTTTAGTTCCATTAACCATAAAAACGTGTTTTTTAATTTTTTAAACTATAATTTACTCTAATTCTAGAAGTTTCTATCCATATCGGAAACAAAGATTTTAAATTGACTTTTTTGTGAAGGAACTTTTTAGGAATAGCTGTTTGCTTTTGTAAACTGAAAACAATCAATGAAATTTTCAGGGGGATTCCGGTGGTCCTCTTTTCATCAACCAGAATGATCTGATGACGGTGATTGGTCTGGTATCGGCAGGAATTCAATGTGGCAGTCCCCTTTTGCCTGGCATTTACACGAGGGTCAACTCGCATTTGGACTGGATAGAGGAACAGATGAAAGCCAGTTAGGGATCTTATTTCTCACAGTTAAGCTCATCTTGAACCTTGTTAATCTAAAGACGGATCTTCCCAGCAGCCAGAGAGGAAGAATACTGCCAATCACATGAGAGGAAAAATATAGAAAAGAATTCTGTAGCATGTAATAATCTTGTTCGTTTTTCTACTGATATGTGAAAACAACTACAAGATTGGAAATTTTGATTCATTTGAAAAAAAAAGGAGGAATGTTCTTTCCTGTGTGTAATTTTACGGTTAACATTTTAAGGCTAGAAGCCTTTAAAATATTGTATATTGTTTATTTTTGTTCTTACATTTTTAAAAGCTCGACATGTCGAACTTTTAAAGTCGATTTTCGAAACTTGGTAGATATATTACTGCTTCAAAATAAAAGAATCTCTCATGTTGATACATATATTATCTTTAAATTTCATGCATGTCTAAACTGTATTAAAAATAAACGCATACATTTCTTTTTAATACTGGTTTTATCAATTCTTAAAGATTATGAGATCTAAAATTGGGAACCCATTTTAAGAAAGGAAAGAATTTCCTTTTATTCTTAAGTAAAACATTTTCAGTTCTCATATTATGTTTAAAATGTATGTGTATATGTCCTTAAAATTTTAAAAACCATTTTAAGCATATGGTTTTTGTACTCTATATTATTTCTTAACTTATAAGTAATACATAATTGTATAGAATTGGTAAAAGTAAAAAGTGCCGTCGTTGTCAAATCAATATCTGCTAAAAAGTATAACTGAGATATTTTTATTTGGCAATATTCTGGCTGATGATCATAGCATACTTTTCACAGTTCACCGTATAATGTCTTTTTATATGAAAATTTGGTTGTAAACCAGTCAAAATGTCGAAATCTCTAAAAAGTGCACATAACAGATATTGGTTTGACATCGAAGATTAGTTAGACTTACAAAAGGCTGATTTAAACAGAAATGAGTAACATAGTAAAATACAATGCATTAATAATTCAGTCTAAGTATTAATGTCGGAAATTTTTTTAATTAAAAAATTGTTATGTAGCTTTTTTTTTATTTATTCATATCAGGTGAATACATATTCAAAGAGAGATATGAATGTTATACAATCATGTTTAACTAATGATTACTTACAATTTTGAAACAAATTAGTAAGTTGTTTTTATTCTTAAGCTGATAATTACTAATATTTCTAGTCTATTCTAGTCATTTATCATGCGTATCACTTGTATATATTGCATATATAAGGCGTAATGTTTATAGAAAACCAATCATGCCAATGTTATTCATTATCTCGAATTTTGTCTGTGATCATAGTTAAACATATTGAATGAAACGTAGAATACTAGTCTGTCAGTTATATTCTCGAAATGTCTGTAAATATCCATTGTTTTTAAAAATAAGTATTGTATTTAGATTACGTATTGTTGAAATAAACATGATTTGTTAATATGGCGTATTTTGTATTAATTATAATCATAACATTATTTTCTGTTGTAAACTTCTTAAGGGATCATAAACAGGAGAACAATTTTGACAGTAATGAAGTCCTTTAACAGAAGATAAGCTAAAAAATTTATTTTTAATAATAATGCTTGATGTATTATGATGAAAATGCTTCTTCCGAAAACATTTTAAAAGAAATTTTATAACATATAAAAGAAATGAACAAACTATACATTAAGGATTACGATGAATTGTTTCTATATTGTAGAATTCGCACAGTTAACATTGAGATACCCTCCCCCCTGCCTGGGGGTATCATCATTTCATCCACGCGACCTAGATTTATAGGGATAAATGATTGAATACTCGAACCTTCTATAATAAATCTAATTTATTATAGTCTCAATTTATATTAACCAATGCAACACAAGTCTTACTTGGAAAATCAGTTCAAGAATGATACGACGTAATTATTAATACTAAGTTAAATTAGCTCCTGAAATCCTACTCACTATCTTTGTGATAAATTAACCTCCGAATCTTTATCTATAGCAGATTCCTTAACTAGCTAGAGTACGTTCTATAATTAAACTTTAATAATCAATCTCTTACCGATATCACACGGCGATCAGTAACCAAGAGAGAGAGAGCTTTATATCTCCCTCTTGTATTTAATTCCTTTAATATTAATCTTCTATATATATTATTATCCGACTTGATCCAGCTTCTATGCAACTTTCTGGCTTCCAACCGACTTCTATATGGCTCCTATAATACTCTCCGGCCTCCAGCCGACTTACTCGCGAATGCAAAAGCTCCAATATATATAATCATTCACTAATCTGCATATTGCGTTTTCTTCTTGAGAAGGTTGGATTGAAATTCCATTCTGGTCCCAAAGATTCCCCAAGAGAATTAGTTTAGAAGGCGCGATAAAGCCCCGTCACAACATACACTGTGAGTAATACATGGCTAATCACTTATTTAAAACCTCATTAAAAACTTTCTAAAATTCAAATTTTTTAGAAATATATTTTCTTACACTCGTATTATGCGGTGGTCCTCAAATCGTGTTCCACAGAACCCTGGGGTTCCATAAGTTACAATAAAAATTGAAAAAAAAAAAGCTATAAATGTCTGCAAAATACATTCTCGTTTCCTGTGAAGTTCGTATAACCAAAAATACCTAAAGGTCATCCCAGTCATTGAAAATGAAAATTTTAATTATACAAAATAACACACTTTAATTTATAATATTTTTAAACTTTTATTATAATAAATGAATATTAAAACATCGTATTTTCTTTATACGAGCATGCACTACTTACTAGATTGTGAATATTCTATTGTTTACTATCCCAGGTTAAACGAAATAAGTTTATACTCGTTAGTACATTGTTTTGCAAAACTAAATGGTTTTAATAGAAAATCCACCTTTCTTTTTTCATTTGTGAAAAAAATCCTATAATGAAGAAGAAGAAACAACATATCGGCATATCAACAGATTCTACGTTAAAATCTAAATTTAAGCAAGATCATCTTCTCTAAATTTTAGGTTGCAAATTCATGCAAAATACACAGAATTTCTCATAGACATTTTAATGCCATTCAGAACAATGCATTTAAGGTATCTGACTAAGTTCGGAACCATGATTTTAAAAAAGCGCATAAATGGATAATTTTCATGATATTTAGTGTCACTTAGATTAGAATACATGTATAAAATTGTTTTAAGGACATTATGACAAAACAAAATATTTAAATACAATATTTTGGCAAAAAATCAACTTAGATTAACCTTTTTTCAAAACGTTCTCTTTTTATAAAAAATACTTCTATAATAATAATAATATTTTGTGTGTGTGTGTGTGTGTGTGCGTGCGTGCGCGGGCTTAGATAAAGTAAAGACTTCTCCAGAGAGTCTCAACTAGGATTTTTGAAAAAATTCACATTATTTTCAGAGTTAAAACCCATTGAAATATATATATATATATATATATATATATATATAATTATCGGCGTTTTTTTTCTTAAAATTTCTCCCTCTGTTATAGTAAAATATGGATAAATCCACTTTTAAGTTATATGTTTCAAAAATTCTAGTTGAGCCTCTGTACAATGGTCTGAGCTACTATACAAAGGCAAAATATTATTACAATAGACCCAATTTTCATAAAAGGAGAATGTTTTGAAAATTAGCCATTCTATGTTAATTTTTTGTCAAAATATTTTACTTAAATAATTTTTTATTGTAATACTATTCTTAAAACGATTTCATATACGTTTTCTAATCTAAGTGACACGAAATATCATAAGTATTAACCATTTATACGCTTTTGCAAAATCGCGGGTTCTAACGTAGTCGGATACCTTAAGTGAAAAAATATTTCTCTCATCCAACGTGAGTATTTACAAAAACAAATATAAAAACAAATTAAACGCAGAATAAGAAGTGCGACTGCAGATAATTCCAATAGGCCTAGACTTCGACAGTTAGTGTATAAAAGTGGAAGCACATATCCCAGTTACTAAATATAATTTCAAGGGTAGGCGACACTAGGATCATAAATTACTATTATTGAGTAAATTATGTTACAATTCCATTAAAAATGTTTAATAACAAATAGAATACTTTTTTAAAAATTGTCTTTATATAAAGTACCTAAAGTACTTTATATAAAGTACATGTTCATTTACTTTAAATATTATTTTCAGATATATTCCTCTAAGTATATGTTGGGGGAATGAGGTTTTCTCAAAACACCTTATAGTGCTAATGGTTCCAAGATATGGTCCAATGATTCCATTTATATATGTATAGAGACAGAGAGTATCATTGTATGTGTGTATTCCAACTAACATTTTATCTTTGTTTTATAATTTATTTAAATAAAATACAATATTTTGCTTCAAAATTAAGTATTCAAAAATACGTTTCACTTTACTTCGCATATTTTTTTTATCACAAGAATTATTTTACTACGTAAAAAATTTCAAAATATATTTTTATCTTTTAAGTCTACAGATGGCAGCACTACGAAGCTACTTTGGGAGCGAAAAACCATTTCACTGTTATCGAATGCCTTTATGGTTATGCATAACATTTTTCTATTATGGCTGTTTTCGGCTAATGTTAAAGAATAGGGGCCGAATTCGGAATATTTTTTTAGATATAAAAGTACTCAAACATTAATATTATATTCTTGCTACACTATCCTGCAGAAAATCACGAATTTTATCATACTACTCATTTTTATCCGAGTTTTGACACATTTTTTCTTTTATAAAATGTGTTTCGCAATTTTTTTCCTATACCGTAATGCTAAATGAGCTATCTCTTCACATGTTAAAAGAAAAAACTGATTATTTATGAAACATTTGGAAATTTTAAAAACACTATATTATAAACAAATGCAGGAGTTACAAAGTCATAAATTTTTATTAAAATTGAGGCATTTTTTTTCTGTTCGAAAATGTGCTCTGCTTCAAGTTCACGCTCTCGTACATATGGCGAAAACAGCCTTATTCAAAAAAAAAAGGGGGAGATAGAAAAACTGAACCAAATAATCTTACTCCTGTCTTTCTGATACATATAAATACGCATAACATTATTCTATTATTCAAAAAAACAAAAACTGAACTAAAAGTTCTCACTCCAAGTTGAAAATTCAAAGGTATCTCATCTTAAGGCGAAAATTAAAGGTCATTATAGGCTGATCAAAGAACTGGATATTACACTTTTATCGAGAGGCTCAGAAAACTCGTCAAAACATGAAATTTCCCTTTGCATTTTAACTTGCTTTTGTTTGACAAAGCAATTTTCCTCTTAACATTTTTCCTGAGTCTCTCTGGTCTAAAATATAAATAAATAAATAAAAAGAGTAACAAAAATATTTTAATATTTATAAGAAATTAGTCTTAAATTAAAATAATTGAAGCAATTGTTTATTCGTATTCTTTAAATTTTGTACACGATTTGTGTGTACTCGGTACTTAAATAAGGCGACCAAATTATCTCTCTCTCTCTGTCTTTCAATAAACATAATAAAAAAAGAAACGGTGGATAGATTAAATATTTGAAGGAAGAAGGTTCGTTCTGGGTACCTTCCGTTCCGAATGTGAGTACTTAACCAATCACACCAAAAAGATCGTCTTCGCGTGATGTTGGTACTAGTTCATATAGATATCACACCGCCACATACTCCCCTGCCAGTGTTTCGGCGAATAGGCGAACGAACGATACCATATTCGTGGCGAGCATGTAAGCAGTTGCGTCACTTGGTGGGTTGTGTCATTCGTGCGAGATGGCTTTGAGAATTGCGTCATGTGTGTGACGGTTTGATTGCGTCATTTGTGTGAGACGACTTTGAGAAGTAACGGCTTATTTGCGTCAATGTTTTAACGGCTTGGTTGTTTTTGCAGTGGATAGATGGCGCCAGGACTGCGGCGCGTGAAGGGTGTGGTTCCTTTGCACGGTCAAGGTCACCAATGAAGGAAGAAGGTTCGTTCTGGGTACCTTCCGTTCCGAACGCGAGTACTTAACCAATCACGCCAAAACGATCGTCTTCGCGTGATGTTGGTACTAGTTCATATAGATATCACACCGCCACATATTCTACAAACTTGAAAATGTTTAAATCTTGAAATAGAGAATCAAGAACAAGAATCCAATATATAAAGAACAAATGGTCATTAGACCAAAATGGTAAAATATCGTGTTTTCTATAATTGTCGATGACTTATGGAAGTGAAGTTGAGAATCCTAACCTTTTCCTCTTCAACAAGAAATTTATACGAGAAAATGCAAGAAATAGACGAATAATATAACGCATGATTGAAAAACACTTAGGTCTGAAATTTTCACATGCAAGCAAACAGTAATTAAATAAGCAATAAAGTTGTTTTAAATGAATGTTATACAAATGGAAATAGTAGCAAACAAAGAGATACAACTAAAAAGAGCAAACATGGGCCTTGAGTAGCCTAGTGGTTAGAGCATCGAACTTCAGACCTGAAGGCCTGGGCTCGATGCCACCAAATACTCGAAGAACGTGCTCGTTAAATCAGTGGGTTCGAAAGTATCGTGGGCTGAATCACGAGTGCAGGGTACTGGAGAATATTTCCCTCCCCTTCAGTTCCATGCCTAAATTGTGGAGTTGGAGATAGGTGGTGTCGCCATCTATCGTCCCTTAGAGGAATTTCGCCGAGCTAATTCGTACTGCCACCTGTATGGGGCTGAAGGCCAACGACAGGCGTACTTCTAGCCCTTGCCACGATGAATTTCGTGGGCCTCTATCCGAGGCATCACGTATAAGGTATTAGCCACGTAAGGTATCACCCACGAGCGAATACCTCACAAACCTAAGTTCCTGACTTGTTTTCTCGTGACAGAAACTTGATCATCCTGTAAAGTTATCTGAAATACACTTATGTGTTAACGACTGGAAGCTGCTGAGATTCTGCATGGCGCTCTTAATTTAATATTCGCGTCACAAGCATGATTCATGACTAATCCCAGCTGCAATCTCACAAAGCGGTAAGCCACAGTCATGGTAAGCAACGATTTTGGCATCGTGGTCCAATACCGAACGTGTGCTGGGAGAAGCTCTAATACATACGAGGCATAACATGATTTTTACAAAAACAACTAACGTTCGAATGCAACTTCTGAATAAGAAACTCGCTGTAAAGTTTTCTTTTATATAGACTATAGTTGGCGTTTTTTCCCACCCGCGTTATTTAGATGCAATTATTTGCATACCCTAACCACTTTATTTTTTTCTTGCAAGTTTGACATCTGTAGGTTACGCCTTCATCGGGTAATCATTTTAATGTCCAGCAGGTTATTTTTTCACATCAAAAGCATTGACTAATTCAAAAAATTTAAAATAAAAAAATCGTCCCATTCAATTTTTTCATATTTTTATGTATTAATGTGGGAGGGTGGGTGGGAGTATGTACGAGTGTATGTATTTTATATATATATTTCTATCTCCTCGTACGCAAATGATTGCGTGTTTTGTATAACTGAGGGTAGAATGTATGTATGTATGTGTAGTATGAATGCTAATGTTATTTTGTATGAATGGGGGAGGGAGGGAGAAAGAGTGTGTTAATGCGTACGCATAGAAATGCGTATTTTTTATGAATGTGAATAAGAGTGTGTTTAGTGTGAATGATTTGTTCCCGTATGCATAGAAATGTATATTTTGTATGACCGTGGGTGGGAGGGCGGATGAATGTTTGTGAATTCGTATAGTTTTGTTCTTGTATGCATAGAAATGTGTATAAGGTATAAATGTTGAGGAGTGTTGAGTTGTGTGAAAGTTTGTTAATGTCATTTTGTCCTTGTACGCACAGGAGGGCGTGTAATAATGCGGATGGGTAGGATTGAACATATAAATGCTTGTTCATTTTAAAGGTTATTTCATCTGTGTATGCATATTATTTCAAAGTTTCATAGCCTTCGTAAAACATTTATAAAATTAAAAATATAAAGTATGTTGTGTACAACTAAGTTCGAGAAAAAATTCTAAAAAATCATCATTTTAAATGATAATATATTTATGTATGTATGTGTACAATACATTTTTCTTAATAATTTTTTTTTGTATTTTTGTAAAAAAAAATCTATGCACTACTTGTCATGTATAATCTTTAAACATATTTGGAACATTTATGTGTTATGTATTTGTGTTTATCAGATACGCAATAAATATATTTTGTTGAATCTGTGTTTTTATTTTTGCAATGATGTACAGTTTTATGATGCTATCACAAAGAATCAGCTCGGAATTAATAATTTTTAGTTTAATCTTTAACGTTCAATCCTCTACTAACTTAACATAATGAATTAAGTTTTATAAATAATTCTTAATTCTGCAAGCCATTTTTTCACGCCTCTGTTTTCTTTTCTCAAAACCATGTTATATTTCATATTTCGTGACATTAAAAGATTTTGAGAGCTTTAAAAATGGGTTTCCTAATGTTAATTGAGTGTATTAAATATTTGGGTGAAAAATTTTCTTCAAAATACTTTTCAAAGATGTTTACATCAATCAGTGTATAATTTTTTTATTTATTCTAAATAACAAAATACTTATGTAGAAAATATTATTGTATAATATTTGAATTATTTCATAAAAAATAACTACCAAAAAGCGTTAATTAGGACACACTAAAATTTTATATTTTTTTTCGACTATCTATTTTACAGAACAGTCCAATTTTTCACATTATTGCCACCAATAAATCAAAAATAAATTCAAGAATACACATAACGATAAGAAATAGAATGATTTTATAGAGTTGTTTACCAACTGTTTATTTTTACACAATAAATCAGTGCTTCTCAAACTTTCAGCATCCGCCACCCAATTTTCATCAGGCCCCCTACATACAATAACAATGTATATATATATATTGAATGTAATAATAACGTACTTTGTTGCTAGTAATTTTTTAAATAAGCTTTTATTTTCAACTTTTTTTACATGCCTGCGTCCCCCACCCGTAGGGTTATCACGCCCCCTAGAGGGGCGTGCCCCACAGTTTGAGAATCGTTGATATAATGACGTCTTTAGTACGTAAATAAACTTTCTATAAAATGTAGACACATATTATGAAGGTATAAACTTCTCTTTCTAAGCCAATTCCTTTATTTAAAAGCATTTCTTTAATTTATTGCATTAAATTTCTCTCCTCCTACCCTTTCTCCTTTAAATTCGTAATTTTAAAAATATTTAGGAGTACCTTAAATAAAACTTAATTACTTTACCATTAATTACTTTACCATTTCTCCAACTAAACGACGGGAAGTATACAACAGCAAAAAAAGAAGACGCCCGAACAGGGACTCGAACCCTGGACCGTTAGGTTAAAAGCCTAACGCTCTACCGACTGAGCTATCCGGGCTCATCGAGAAAGAGAAAAAGAAATTCTAAATATGTACAGTAAAAATTAATTTTTGTGTATGTACTGTCCAGAAGAAAGATATCTTTTCGAGTAGTTGTGCTATTGAATTTTTAAATTCTCTCTAAAACCTATATTTATAACAAGTGAACTTTAGTTTTGGGTTTTAATTGCCTGGAATTAGGGCAAGCATTTCAAACATACACCAATTTTAAAAAATAATGGGATCATTCTTTCTTACGTTTTTTTTTTTTTTTATTTTTTTTGTAGGCATCTAATTTTTTTTAACAGAAACAGGAAAATATGAATTAGTTAAATAAATGATTAAAATAAATTAATAATGTGTATTATTTTATTAATTTGATACTTATTTTCCCACACACACAACTGTGTTATTTTATTAACATGTACAAAGAAATAAATGATTTGGGTATTATTTTTTAAACTTGGTTCTTTCTCCATTCAATGAGCATCTAGATCAGCGATACTCAACCTGCAGCCCACGGGCCGCATGTGGCCCCTCGGATTTTTCTGAATGGCCCGTTCACTAACAAATTCAATAGTTTAAGAACAATGCATTAAAAAGTTAGCAAGAAATTCTATTAATCAAGCAATCAAATATATCAATTTTGCGATCGATGTCGTACTAGTGCGAATTGCGAGATCACTTTTTTTTTTTTTTGTAATCGAACGGTTAGTGATAACAAATAACAGTAGAGTAAAGAGCATTTTATGGTGAAACTAATTTTTAATTAACTCTCATATATTCCAAGCGGAAGATATCTATGGAAAATTTGTTGTTACAAGACGATTGGGATCTTGACGATTTCGTCGAAAAAAATAAACATAGATCAATAACTTGTTCGATTTGTCGTGAAAATTTTACATTTAAAAATGCAATTTTGCTCGTCACTATACCACTAAGTACAAATCTTTCAGTGGCTCTGTATCTCCAGAATCCCTTTCAAGACGAGATAAATTAGATTTCTTGAAAAAAAAAATCTTTGCAACAGCAATAAAATATTTTGTTGGTGTCACAAAATGCAAAGGTAGCAAAAGCATCCTATAAAATTCGTTTCATTGTGTAGATTGATAAACATATGAAATTGTAAAGGATAAACATATGAAATTGTAAAGGATAAACATATGAATTGATACAGAAATTGTTAGGTTTTCTTAAATGCTTCCGATGTACTCTTTGATAAATTCAGTTATTTCTTCAGATATTTTTTAAGTAAAATTAAAAAGTATTTGAATAAATCTGAAGCAAAAATTCTCAAGCAAGTCTGAACTAATTTTAAACAAATAATACGTTCGGAATTCAGTAAAAACTTTTTGCTATCATCCTGCACTTCATAAATTAATACCTGAAATAAAAATAAGTGAGGCTTTGTCAAAAAAAAAAAAAATTATCAAAGTACCTGGCAGCTTTGTTTTTATACAGTAGAATACAAACAAGGGGATTGGGATCATTGATGAAAGGAAACGGAAATTGCACCCTAACTGGATAAGGAATGCGTAAAACCTTTTTGCTGTGTGTGTACTGAGATTGACAGAATTTAATATAATTTAAAAATAAAATCCAAATACACAGTTTTAATATTTTGTTCAATTTTCCGCATTTTAAATGTCCTTGATCCTATAGTCCTCCCCACCCCCCATTAATCCTCATGTTACGACTTGCATGAAATATTTATCATATGTATGTGAGTTGAGTTGAGTTTGGTGTTTTATGGCGCAAGAGCCAGTTTTGGCTATACTGCGCCAAACATTCATAGGTCTGTGGTCTGGACGGGAAAAGAAAAGAAGAAATTGGATGACAAGATGGAGGATCGAAAATAGAGAAGGATCACTGGGATACCCTGGGGTCGTGACACCCGTGTTTACCAAATATAGTAAACCCCTTGGGAAAAGGAAAAGATCACTAGGGTACCTCGGGATTGTGACACCCGTACCCACCTAAAGAAGGTGAGCCCCCTGAGGGGGGTCATATGTATGTGGCCAGGTGGAAAAAAGGTTGAGTACCCTGATTTAGGTTTTTAAATTCCAAAAATAAAAAAAAATTGCTATTGAATAAAAAGTTGATTTTTTAAAATTATTATCTGCATTGAGTCAACATTTATAAAGTCTAAAAACATATATTATTGAAAAAATATGAGATTATCCCTTTTTTTTATAAATAAAATTTAGAAAGTTTAATTGATAGTAGAAAACATATATAGAATTAAATATATATATATAATATAAATGATACAATTTATATGATTAATATATAAAACATAAAAATACGATACAATTTATTGTTAATATAATATAATGAATGCAATGTAAAAGAGATATAACATGACTAAGACAGTTGATATATGCTATAAGATATCCGAAATAAAATTGGTGTAATATAATTGATGAATTCATTTATTGATGTATAACAGATTGTTTGTACAGATTTTTTTGCTGTTGATGCATAGATTTTTAATTCATATCTAGGTATTTTCTTTATTTATTTTCGCAGGATACGTTAACACGGATGATAAAAGTTTACAAAGTCAAAAAATGTTAAGTTTTTTTTTTTTTTTTTACTTATATATTATTGGTATTTAAACTGTCTAAAATTAATGTTTTTATAAAAGCTGTTTTGTTATACTATCATTTTATTTTAATTATGATTATATTTAATAAATTATCAAATATTTTATAAATACTTTTTACGTATTCACACAATGCTAATAAGTTTTTTTACAAAAAATTTCTGTAAAATATGTCCATTATTTCTTTCCAATTATTGTCTTAGTTTTATCAAATTTTCTTTTAAATTTGCATTTTTAATCTGAACTACGTAGCACCATATGCAGCAGTGTGTGTGTGCACATAAAATAATAAAATATGTGTAATAAAAATGGATACAAACTAAGTTCCAGCCATGTTAAAGCAATTAGAGCAAAATTATATCATAATAAAGACAACTTCGTTCGAAGAAATTGACAAAGAACACACACATACATCTGCAAATCAGTGATCTGACGTAGTACCCCGCTTCGCGGGGGGAGGGAGGAAAAGTCTGTTATGTTACGATTTTGCAATCCTTTGTAAGATCCGGCTTGAAGCCCAAAACCTGATTCAGCAGAGGGGCCCTGATATTCTCTGTTATGCCCCAACTGAAAATTCATATTTATGCTATATAATTCGACTGTTTTCCTTTTTTTTTGCCATAAATTCATTCAAAAAATATCTCAGATTTTGTACAATGTTTTAACACCTATTTAAAATTACCCTGCCTTTTTTTTTTTTCCTTCTTTGAAACATACGTAATAAAGTTGCATTTGCTTTTAAATACAAATCCAAACTTATGAGTATTTTTTTAAAAACTTTTAATAAGTTGTGAAGCCCCAGCCCGTGGGGACCTCAGTTCTACATTATCTACGTGACATGTTTCTATGGGGAAGAACGAAGTACCACTCAAATCATTCATTTTAAAATCTGTTTATTAAGATTTTAGCTTAAACACAATACACGACAATAATAATTAAGTAAGATGATCTAGAATGAGAAGACGCAACACGTATTACCAAATAGTCGTCTACTTGACCACTGAATCTAACTTTATAGATTAATTCCGCTATCACTAACATACGCCTTTTCCTTATAACTTATATAAATTAGCTTACCGCTATATCCTAGGTAATCAGCTACGTTCTTTATATGTTAAAGCTTATGTTAGTTATGATTGGCTTTAATCCAACAGTGTTCCTTATGGCCTCGAACCCACTTTTGGTTCGTCAGTACCGGCACGGCTAGGCTATTTCACGAAGTTAGGATTCTTCTGACTTTATCTCAAATCACTTTACACAGCTAACTCTCTACTTAGCGACTTCACTTCCCACTCAGCAATCACTTCTGCGCATATACATAGACCCGGACGTAGACCCGCTCTACTGCTAACTTCCAATATATATATGATTTCTAATTTACATAACCACGTTCTTCCTCTTGAGTTGGTTGGAAAGAATTGCCATTTCGGCCCCAAGGAAATCCCAAGAGGACATTAATAGAAATCGCGATGAAAGCCCCATCACAAAGTAATGTGGAAAATTCAACGCTTTCCTTTACTAGAAAGTCATTGCAGATTTAAATATTACCTCATGATATTCTTTGCTCAAAAAAGGGATGAATATTGAAGCAAATTTTTTTAAAAAATAGAGCAACAAATTTGAAAGTATTCATCTAATGCAACATTTTGTTATTTATTTACTTATTTTTTCATATTTTTGCATATATTTCCTATGCTTTTTTTAACTCGGTCAAGGAAAATAGATTTAGAACATCAATGACACAGAGATTTAAAAAACTGTATGAATAACAGCACGATACTAACATTTATTTTCATACATACGTATTTATATTAGTAAAAACGTTATCGACTAGTAAATACAGCTCGAAAATTATATTTATTCAAAAAAATGAATTTCTTTGTATATACTGTGATTACAGTTAATATCTTTATGTGGGATTTGGAGCAACAAAGGCTATTATCCCATATACTGTGGTAACAATTCTATTTTTATAGACGAAATTTTTTTTCAATTTATTGGTATTAAATTAAAATTAGGCATTTGACAACCCTAATGTTTGGATAGACTTATTTATAAATAAGTCCCGCTCTAATATGAAGCCTATGCCTACAGAATGTTTTTTCCACGTTCCAATATAGAGCAACATGAAGGCTATTGGCAACGAACCTCGTAATTCTGAGCCTTGGTCAAGTGACAAGAACAACACCTGAACTGACACCCCTTCTTCAAATTACAACACTACGCTAGCGGGAAGACTCTGAATCTCGACGGATTTTCCGTGCATCAATCATCTACACGTGTGTCTTCATTGGCACTATTGTTGAAACTCATGACATATCGGCCACGAGTTCGGGACCATAACCACTAGGCTTTTGCAGCCACCGAAGACGATGCCTGAGTGTGTGGTAATATACCACATTCTCTCTATATATAAATTTCTCCCTTCACACTTAAGTTCCAATTATTCTAAAGTAAATTTTCTTAAACTGTGCTCAGTGTATGCTCAAAGGAAACGTATTGGATTTGATTTTTTACTAGCATCGCCTTCTAAGAACAACACAAGGGCTATTACAACAGACCTCGTAATTTTCTTCTTTGTTTAAATGACGAGAACCACACCTGAACTACTGCCTTTCTTTCCAAACTTTTACATCATGTCATCGTAAAGACTATGATCATCGATTAATTTAATCAGCATCAGTGAGTGAGTGAGTGAATATTAACGTCGCACTGTGTTCCGCTACACTAGGACTTTTGGCGACGGACCACGTAATTTTGAACCATAATTAAGTGACGTGGACGACTCCTGTGTGAGCTGGCACCCCCTCTCCTAACTACCACACCATACCAACGGAAGAACGTTTGAGCTCTCGACAGACTTAACGGGCATCGCCCCCCCTACATGGTGGGTCTTTAGGGGTATTGGGTTCGAACTCATGACATACCAGGCCTGATCCGATACTTTGACCATTGATGCTACCGCGATCACTTTATCTGCATCAGACTTTCTACATGACGAGTCTTTAGTGGCACCAAGAGTCGTACTCAGAACTCGACAGTCCCGGCTACGAGTTCGAGACCCTGACCACATTAAAGTATACAGAATTTAAATCAGTGAGTGCATATATATTAACATCGGACTGTAAAGCAACATGAAAGCTATTGTTGATGAAACTCGTGATCAAGTGATGAGGACGCGACATATGAGCTTAGCCCTTCTCCGAACTTTTGCATTACTCCAACGAGAGGACTTTGAGCTAGACAGATATAAAGAGCATCAGCCCCTCGACACGGGGGGAATTTATGGCACACCGCCACTCTAGGGAGCATTCTAGGGCTCAAAATTATGATACGCCGGCCAAGAGTCCGTAGCCATGACCATTGCCGGTTTATCCATTGGGCGCTTGGGGTGCGCACCCAGAGGCCCGGGGCCCAGAAGGAACCGAAATGGACGGATAAGCTGGATTTAACCAGGTTTTCCGGTAATAAATTTCAATTTGTCAGTGCGAAGGGGGCTCGTTGATCTTCTGAGCCCAGGGCTCGAAATGAGCTTAAAACGGCACTGGCCATGACCACTTGGCTTCCGCGGCCACATGCAGGGTTTCAAAATAAAGATTTTTAGTAATGAATGTTCACTTCAGACTGACCACCTGATCAGGACATCTGCTCATACACCTCAGCACCCAATGGTCATGGATACTGGGATGGGCACAGTAAGCCCTGGCCCTCATGGGCTGTTGCACCACCGAGTTTGAGTTTGAGTAATGAATGTGCGGTGACATAAAATTCAGACTAACTTTTTTCTTTATTTGCTTGTTATTGAAATGGATTAAATCAGATCAGAGGTTTAACTTGGATTGCTGTGTGTTCTCATTTATATTCAATCCTTAACATAATTTTTTGCTAATTTTGAAACCTTTTCTATATTGGAGCGGATACGGTTGTGAAAGCGCGATTTCACTGTTACTATATCCATCTCCTGACCTACTAAAACTTTTGTCAAATTACAGGAAAAGGGGTGTGGAGGTGTTATTATCATGCAAACAAGGTGATTACCTTTGAGTAGCCCCGTCACTGAAAGGAAAGTGTGCTTCTGTTAATTAGTGTCGACGTCCGGTTTTATCTGGTCACCGTCCCTAATTATGATGGTGGTGTCACTTGTCAACCAGTCGTTTCAATGTAACAGCGAGGAAGGAAATGATCTTTCAATACAATAAAAATAAATGTGTTCAAATAAAAATTCTACGTTCTTTCAATACTACATGAATCTTTAAATTCAATGTTTAGATATTTATGCAATGAATTCTAAAAATAGAACTCAGAGGTGTAATACGGATGATTATATTTAAGTGAGTTTTAGAGTGGAATATCGCGTGTGTGTGTGAGAGAGAGATTCACAAAGAACATATATTAATCTTTAACTTTACTTAACTTGCAATCCTTAGTTTTGGCGGCATTATATAGACATTTATAAAAAAATTATATTAATTCCATGTTTTTTTTTTTTTTTTTTTTTTTTTTTTAGCAAATGAATAACTAAGCAAGGGGTCTGAAGACTTTCAAGAGAAAAGAGACGTCACTGAAACAAAACTACGGTATTAAAGAATCATTTATAAAAGTGTACATCCGGGACAACCTCGTCCCTCCCCTCACCCAATAATAGTTGAAGAGTGTTCTCAGGGGCGGCTCTAGGACCGGACAAACCGGACTCCTGTCCGGAGCGGCAAATTTTAAAGGCGGCATTTGGATCGAATTTGAAAAATATTTTTTCCGTTACAAAAAACGATATATTGTCTGAAATATTATTAGGTGTGAATATGGTATTTCATTTAACGTATCTTATTTCCTTATTTTAAACTGTGTATGTTTAATGCCAGTTTTCCTTTTAAATTGAAACTTGAAGGGTTCGAGGCAGGATTTTATGAAATTTGATATGTTTACACATCTTTCACTAGTAACTTTCTCCCCATCCAGGAGTGGGGTCAAAAAAGGACATTCCCTCCACCCATACGATGTCTTGTGTCAGCTATCCAAAAGGGGACAGGGGTAATAAGAGTTTTTAGTAGATAGAGAGCCACAGGATATGTTTTATTTTAGTTTTGAGTGCAGTTACTAGAAGTTAAAATAAAAGTTTGTGATCCCCACCATTAGTAGACTCTTTTTCGAAGAAATTGGCCTGCTGAAATGGGCGATTTCTTCTCTTACATTTTACTCGTTTGAAATAACAGCCAATTATGTCCTTAATTTCAAATTATTCCAGTTTTATTGGTGTGTACCTACGTAAACTATTTATCTTTTTTTAATTATGTTTTTTTGCTTTGAAGAGAGGGACAACATTTTCCATTTTTGTCCGGGGTGGCAAAACTTCAAAAGGCGACTCTGGTGTCCTGTTCCAATTAATATTTATATTATTGAAATAAACTTTTTCATAAAATAATATTTTACATTCCTTCAAAAACTAAGAACTATTGAAGATATTTTAAATTTTGTGGCTCAGTGCAAGAACAGACACATCAAAGTAGAATAGTGTTAGGAATAAAATTGTCAAGCGACGTGAAAAAATTTCCGTACCTGTAATAACGCAAGTATTTTATTCTGTGCAAATTCATGCTTACATTAATAACTAAAACTGACTTTGCTTCTTGTATTTGAGACTTGGAGAGTTTATAAGTCGAATACAAAACCTCTACCACATTTTCATATAAAATTGACATTCGTTGTTCTTGCATTAACCCACGCATTTTTTACCTAACCCTATTTAAGGTCCTCTTGGTCAAGATATTGAGTAGGTAATGTAGGTAATATAATATATATAAGCTTAAAAGGACAAAATATATATGCATTTTTAGGACAAATAATATAAAAAAAATTTGGCAATTATAGAGACTGCCGATACAAGTGAAAACTTAGAACTTTTAGTATTAAACTTTGAAATTTCATGTTTGAATTAAAATTATCAACATCAATCCGGTTTTCACATCTATTGATACTTCGAGCAACAATTATATGCATGTTTATATGGTTTTTTTATTATTCAAATATATTACGGGCTCTGTACAAGATCATGACAAAATATAAATACAATTCAATTGAAATAACAATTAATATATAATCATATTATTTATGAATAGTATTTGTATTTATATACTTAAGGTATCCGACTACGTTCGGAATTGTAGTTTTGTAAAAGCGTACAAACAAATTTTTTTTTAAGTATTTAGTGTTTTTTAGATCAGAGAATACGCGTATAAAATTGTTTTGAAAATATTATTGCAATAAAAATTATTTAAATGCAATATTTTGGCAAAAAATTAACTTAGAATTATTTATTTTCAAAATGTTCTCCTTTTATGAAAAATGCCTCTGTAAAAATAATATTTTGCAAATACATGACTAAGACTTCTCCAGAGAGCCTGAACTAGGATTTTATAAAAATTCACATTATTTTCAGAGTTACTACCCATTGAAATAATTATCGGTGTTTTTCTGATAAAAATTCTCCTCTCGGATGTATTAAATTATGAATAAATCCACTTCTAAGTTAAATATTTCAAGCATCCTAGTCCAGACTCTGTACAGAGGTCTGAGCTATATATAGGCAAAATATAATTATTATAGAAGCATTTTCCATAAAAGGAGACTGTTTTGAAAATAAATAATTCTAAATTCATTTTTTGCCGAAAAATTCCATTGAATAAACTTTTTATTGTAACAAAATGCTTAAAACAATTTCATACGTGTATTCTAATTTAAGTGACACCAAATATTTAAAAAAATATTCGTTTTTACGCTTTTGCAAAATCACGGTTCCGAACGTAGTCGGATACCTTAAATTTCAATGTACTTGATTTTCAACATTATTTTAATTGTTTGCATCATTGTCATCATTAATGTCAACAATACTTAGACTTTTAGTACTTTCAATTATTTCATCGTCACGTGTAAGAATATTTTGAGGATTTAATGCATAGTTTACTATTATTGGTTCTCCTGTTGGTGTGGTGTGGTATTTAGGAGAGGGGGGTGCCAGCTCAGGTGTCGTCCACGACACTTGACCATGGTTCAAAATTACGTGGTCCGTCGCCAAAAGCCCTCGTGTAGCTGAACAGTGCGACGTTAATAATCAATCAATCTATTATTGGTTCATCTAATTGTTTAACATAAAACATGAGCATGTCAGTGACGCGAACCCATAAGATTTCCCCCTAGTAAAAAGTGCCCAACGCGGCTATAGAAGTTTTCACTTCGAAAATTTTCAAGTCAATTCCTACTTAGATGAACAAAGAAAAATTTATTTTAGCTAATTTTTATTAAATAGTTACAATTAATATAAATATGTATATGCATATGACACAGAATCACAACATTAAGTGGTCATTAATTTTTATTAATTATCATTAAAGCATCGTATTGTCATCCAAAACAATCGTGTATATAACATTTCAGTTCAATTGAATGCTTTGAACCATGAGGAAAAAAAATCTTTTAAAGTTTTGACCCAAGTCACACTAAAAATGAAACCAACGTGGCTGTATCTGTAATTCTTTAAATAATTAGTTTGAGTCAATTAATTTTAATTAAATTGTCGTATTTTTCCCAAAACAATAGTGTATAGAAAATTTCAGCTCAAATGAGCGCTTTAAAATTTGAGAAAAAAAACCTTTTCAAGTTTTGACACAAATCACCCAACGGGTCGCAAAGTCACCAAAAATGATGCCAACGTGGCTGTATTTGTAATTCTTTGAATAATTAGTTTTAATCAATTAATTTTTATTGATTATAATTAAATTACTGTATTGTCATCCAAACTTGTCATGTATATAAATTTCAGCTCAATTGAGTGCTTTAAAATGTGTTTTATTAACGATTGAAAATGCCACTAAGATAAATCTATAGAGTGTGAGCTAATAGTAGGAATTAAAAAGCATCGTAATAAGAGCAAGATGTTCTTAAAATTTAAAATATGGAACAGTTAACTTTTGTTTTTACTGTTACCCTTTGTAACCCGAGCCGTAAGAGCTCTACTGACTTAAATCATTACAATCTCGAGCACATACGTTTAAATAACATCTGAAATTTCTTTTTGGTTCATTAAGTGAATTGGACGCTAGAAAGTCATACATCACACACACACAGGAAATTTTTCTTCTATAACCATCCTGTATATATATATACATATATATATATATATAAGTAAAAGAAATTATATATACATTAAATATCCTATAAACCACAGATGAAGGGCTTAAATTCTGAAATTGAGAGAGAACCAAACAGAAGAAACCAATATATAAAGAATGGTCAAGTGACCAAAGAGGAAAAACTTTTATGTTATGAAAGCGGCTTTAACTTAGGGCAGAAATATATATTCACAAGTGTTCTTAAACTCATTTGTAAATAAGTAAACATTACTGGAAATTACTTTAAGGAATACAAGTGCGTCTGTGACTTTCTTTTTGAGACAGCATTTTTCCAACAAACTGGACTTTTTCTGTTATGGCTGTACTATTATAATACTTTCACAAGTACAGGTAATTAATTATAAAGGGAGAAGAGAAAAGGAAACAAATTCTATAGCAGACAACTACTCTTTTTAGTTGTACATACATTCAGAAATCTAGAGACGCCACTGTCTACGCAAAAAGTTGCCTACGTCTCGCAAGTCCGGTCTACCGACCCTTGTTAGATAAACAATTCTTTCTTTGTCGTCTACTCTGCCTTGTAAAGGAACGATGCACGTTAAATCTGTCGAGGCTTAAACATCCTCTCGTTGGTGTGGTGTGGTAGTTAGGAGAGAGGGATGCCAGCTCAGGTGTCGTCTTCGTCACTTGACCAAGGCTCAAAATTACGAGGTCCGTCACCAAAAGCCCTCGAGTAGCTGAACAGTGCGACGTAAATATTCCCTCACTCATTCGTCTACTATGTTCTTTTGAAACTCAAATTTCAATATTGGGTTAACCAAGCCTGTGTGTGGTTTAATTTCTTGATTGAGTGACTGTTTCGCTAGAGGGTATGTAGAGCAACGCGAGTTTTTATCCTTATTGAATTTCTAAGATATGTGTAATGCGTGTAAATAATTACACTTCCAACGAGATTTACAAAAAAAAAAAAAAAAAAAATATTGACATTGACATTGATTGATATGAATAAGAAAGTTTTAAAATGCTGTATTTAAGATTTCCAGGATATTTTTAAATTATTATTGATTATGAGATCCATTTCTTTTTTTAATTCCTACTATTAGCTCGCACTGTATATATATTTATATATTTGTATATTTATTTATTTATCTTGTGGAATTTTCAATCGTTAATAAAATACATTTTAAAGCGCTGAATTGAGCTGAAATTTTATATACAGGATCATTTTGGATGACAATACAATAATTTAATTATAATTAATAAAAACTAATGCATTAAAACTAATTATTTAAAGAATTACAAATACAGCCACGTTGGCGACTTGTGTCAAAACTTGAAAAGGTTTTTTTTCTCACAATACGATACTTAAATGATAATTAAAGAAACTAATTACCACTTAATGTTGTGATTTTATCCTATGTATATACATATTTATATTAATTGTAACTATTTAATAAAAAAATAGCTGAAATAAAATTTCTCGTTGTTGATCTAAGTAGGAATTGACTTAAAAACTATTTTTTTATATTACGTTTTAAATAAAAGCGAGAAGAAAAAAAGTCAGTGTTAAAGCATGGCTTTTAAAGAAAACAAGGGTCTTTTTTCTTCCTTTTCGATGAATTCCTAGTTATCAGAATTCAGTATTTTTATGCGTAGTTTTAAGTAGATTCCACAAACGGCAGAAAATAGTTAAGGAAATCAAAGTCACATGGATCGATTGCTTTAATAATTGTTTATTGAAGCAGCACTTGGAAGTTGCACTGAAGCTATTGATAAGTAAATAAGTGAATATTAACGTGGCACTGTTCAGTTACACGAGGGCTTCTGGCGATGGACCACGTAATTTTAAACCATTGATAAAGTAACGAGAACGACAACAGCGCTGGCAAGATGAAGAGGACTTCATAGATCGACTGTGCTAAATACGGATGAATCTTCTTCCTTTCTCAGTGGCTCGACAGCCCAGGGTGGGCCTTGGCCTTCTCAAGAAGCTTTTTCAAGGTCAGCAATCTTCCTGCCAGTGTTCTCCAATTCCTAGTTCTAAAAACTAGGAAATATTTTTCTATGCCATCAATCCATTTGAGATTTGGCCTGCCCCTTCTTCGTATGCCAATTTGTTGAGCATTGAAGACTTTTTTTAGTGGGGCGGTCTTCGTCCATTCTGCCAATGTGACCTGCCCATTTAGTTCGTTGTATTTCGATGAAGTTAACGATGTCAGATTCTTTATACGATTGATAGTGTTCGAAATTCGATCTTCTTTACTATGTTCCATTTTCCTGAATTCCTCCAAAAATAAATCTTAAAATCATCCTTTCGTTCATATTTACCATGTTCTGTTCGAGACAAGGACCAAGCTTCTCATGCATGAGAATACTGATCCTAAAAGACTTATACAACAGAACCTTTGTTTTTCTATTGGTTAAATTCGATTTCATATATTTTTGTGTTCCATTAAAACATCTATTAGCCATAGTAATTCTCTTTTGGATTTCAATAGTACAATCGTTTCTATTGTTAATATCCGAACCTAAATAAGCGAAACTGTCATCTACTTCAAAACTATACTCTTCAAATCTAAAGTGAGAATTGTTAAAAGAGAAGTTGGCGCGATACCTAATCTAACATTCTACTTTCTAAGCTTCCAAATAGTGATTCCACGAGGAGTTCGAGTCTTGACAAATTACGATATCAACCCCTCTCTCTACCTTACGAATCATTTATATCACCAAAACTCGAATCCATAATTCTAAAAAATAACGCTGTCTACGTGCTTGCAACCATGATCACTTGGTTGATTGTTTGTTTACGTCGTACTTTAAGTAACAGTCGGCTCAGTGGCTTCAGGGCCGTTTTTAATCTCCCCGACTCCCGCGGCATTTCAAATTATTGCTCCCTACTTGTTGCTCTTTCCAGAGAACCCCCTTCTTCAGTTCTTACTTTGTCAGTTTTGGCTTGGGAGGGATTTTTTCTTTGCTTTCTTACTTTTTTCCCTTTCTTTGTTTTTGCTCTTTAGAGAGTCTTGCCATTATCCACCGCCTATGAACGGTGCCGTGTTCTGGACTGGCAACCGTTTGGAAAGGATAGTGGCATGGTTTGGCCACTCTTGCTCATTCTTTATTTTACGACATCACGGACCACCCAACCGCCTTTTTGTAAATTAGTACAGTAAATTAATGAGAAATTATTTGCAATTACCCTATAGAATATACATTATAGTATGAACTGTTTTCAACTCTCTTGTTAATTATGATCGCTTTACTATCTTTTACTTAGAGACATCCTTATTCTTTGAATCACTGTCATTGTACTGGTAAAAACAAAGGTTTTCTTCAGCTCTGATCGTTGCAAAATCATTAATAATATCATTGTGTTCAGTTTCCATGGCAATATCATTTTGAGTGCATAGCAACATCCAACTTTTCATTTTCCATAGGAGATCTCATTTCAGTCTTTACTCTCTTAAAAGCAGAAATGATTCTCTCATGACTCTCTAGGCACTGTGTGGTACGTTTACTGTAGTTTTTATTTTTATTTTATTTTATTTTTCCCTCCATTTTTTTGCACCCCCAAATCTTTTGCAACCCTAGGCACGTGCCTAGTGTGCCTAAGCCGAAAATCGACCCTGGGCTTCTTAGAAGTAGCGAGCCCACCACCTGTAAAATGGCTCTCACTTTTGGGGACTAGTCGTAGCTGCAAAGGCTTAGTTGCCAAAATGCAGCCCATTTGGAAGAAAAAAAAACTTGAAAGTAACACGAGAGTTATTGGGGATGTACCTCGTGATTTTTTTTTACTCAATCAAATATATGAAGACAATGACATCTGAGCTAGCAGCCTCAATCACCACACTTCTACACCACGCCAATGTGAGGACGTTCGAACGTCGAAAATTTAACGTTCATTTCAGCACTCTGAAAAAGGGGCTTTTAGTGGCACGAGTGGGTCTTTATTAATATCGTATTGTAAAGCAACACGAGAGCTACTGGCGATTCCTTCCACACCATGGCAACGGAAGGTCTTTGAACCTCGACAGATTTAACGTGAAAAACCCCTCGACACAGTGGATCTTCAGAGGCATTCGGCTCGAACTTATGACCCACCGGTCACAAGTCTGACCATAACCAATAGGCAACTCCAGTAACAGGGTCTTTAGTGACAAAGAATATTAGAATTAATCAGTTTTGGCAAATAACATACGTTTCAAAGCCTTGCATATTTCATTTGTGATTAAATATTTCTGGTCGCGTATCGCGCTTCCACACCACAGGTGCGGGTTCTATTCCCGAGCTGGTCAGGGTCGTCTCAACCTTTCATCCCTACTGCATTGGACTGATAAATGAGTACCAAGCTTGCTTGGGGATTTAAACACTGGGGGAGGGGTCTCGCTTCAGACTGACCACCTGATTGGGACATCTGCTCATGCACCTCAGTGCCCAATGGTCACGTATACTGGGATGGCTACAGTAGACCCTGGCCCTCATCATCACTCTCTCTCTCTCTCTCTGAGAGTTTGAATTTAACTATTTCTGATAAAATTACAAGATATTTTCTGTGTTTTTACTGTCCTGTTTTTAGATATAGTTATCTTAAGGTATCCGACTACGTTCGGAACCATGATTTTAAAAAAGCGCATAAATGTATAATTTTCATGATATTTAGTGTCACTTAGATTGGAATACATGTACATTGTTTTAAGGACATGACAAAAAAAATTATTTAAATACAATATTTTGGCAAAAAATTAACTTGGAATAACCTTTTTTCCAAATGCTCTCCTTTTGTAAAAAATGCTTCTATTGTATTAATATTTTGCCTGTATATAGCTCAGACCTCTGTACAGAGGCTCAACTATGAAATTTGGAAAATTCACATTATTTTCAGAGTTACAACCATTTGAAATAATTATCGGCGTATGTTCTTAAAATTTCTCACCTCTGTTTTCGTAAAACATGGATAAACCGACTTCCAAGTTATGCATTTCAAACATTCTAGTTGAACTTCTGTAGAGAGGTCTGAGCTATATACAGGCAAAATATTATTATAATAGAAGCATTTTTCACAAAAGAACATTTTGAAAAAAAGATTATTCTAAGTTAATTTTTTGCCAAAATATTGTACTTAAATAATTTTTTTTTATCAAAATTTCTTAAAACAATTGTATACATGTATTCTAATCTAAGGGACACGAAATATCATGAAAATTATCCATTTATGCGTATTCGGATACCTTAATTGTATTTTGTTGAAAAATGCTTGTTAAGGGATTTGTGTAAACTCTTTCCTGTGTTTAATTTCTTTTTTTGTCTTGAAACAGTCATTTTAAATTCTTGAACTAAAAGAACATGATTTATTTACCAAAAGGGCATTGCACTGAAGGACTTACAATAACCAACATAACAACTGTTACACAGTATGCAGTTTTCTTAAATGTGTTGGCAAAAGTAAATATGTCCTCGATATTCTTCCCAATACAAACTATTCATATAAATAACTCAAAAATAGCAATTTAGAAAAAAGATTAAGTTTTAATTACTTTTTTACAAATTCAAAACAATTGCACGTGAATGCCTTCCCGCTAAACATATAACTATCTTTAAAAGGGAGGAGAAACATTTAAAAACTTGAAGAAAAAATCGAATTTAAAACAATATAATTTTCTTGAAACGTTTATTGAAAGTTTTTCTGCAATTAATTTCAACTTCATCTGGTTTTTTCTGGAAAAAATGGAATTTTATTTATATAGCAACATTTTTTTTTTTAAAAAAAGCTTTCTATTTTTCTTCAACATCCGCAACAAAAACAATAGCATTCATCATTCGAGTTAGAATGCCAGTTTTATTTTAGGTCGTTCGAAATTTTCTACTACTTTGCTTTCTTTCTTTTTTTTCCCCACTTAAATTGCGTGTTAGTGACACGGCAACGATTTCTCTGCTGCAAAACCGAAATGTTAGCGTGCTTGTATCAGTGTACGATGAAAAAAGGTTTTATTCGTAAGCTAACCAGCGAATGTCTGTAAGTTACGAGCGAGGTTAAACGAGTCGTTCCAAAGATTTAAAACGATGCAGTTTCTAACAGATGTACTCTAAAACCTCGAAGTTAAATTCTTTTTTCAAGGTAAAGTTCTCGGATTCAACAATTGACAGTTAAACAGGTTTCGTTTGAACTTTTTGTTTTTCTTATGTAATATACTACTCCTATTTAACGCATTTATATGAATATTGGCTAGGTCATTTACTAGTGTTTAAATTTTATAGCTCTGAATTAAGGCTATCTTCGGCTAATGTTAAAGAATAGGGGCCGAATTCTGAATATTTTTTCAGATATAAAAGCACTCAAACATTAATATTATATTCTGGCTACACTATCCTGTAGAAAATCACTTATTTTATCATACTACTCATTTTTATCCGAGTTGACACATTTTTTCTTTTATAAAATGTGTTTCGCATTCTTTTCCTATACAGTAATGCTAAATGAGCTATCCCTCTTCACATGTTAAAAGCAGAAACTAATTATTTATGAAATATTTTAAAAACACTATATTATAAACAAATGCATAAATTACAATGTAACATTTTTATAAAAATTGAGGCATTTTTTTCTGTCCGAATATGTGCTCTGCGTCACATTCACGCTCTCGTACATATGGCGAAAACAGCCTTAAAATATAAAAAAAACTAATACAAAATTGATTTTATTTCGATTATTGCGGCCTCATCACGCTTTGATTAATCCTAATTTTTTTAAACTATCTGTACGCAACGAAACTTTATTTTTTGAATTTTGAAATTGCAATTACAAAACACTTTTGGGCGAAAACCTTCTTAAAATCAATTACAAGTGCGTGTTTTAAAAATCAAACAATGTGTGTGTGTGAGAGAGATCTTACCTTACAGAGCGTATAAAAGCATTCTTTATAAGTCATTTCTCGTCCATAAAGTACACATAGGGGGATTTTTGTGGAATGAGGTATCCGGATTGCCCTCTATCTGGTACTGAAAATCATTGTGTTTAAAGTACACACACATACACCCCAACTCTCTTATTATATATAGATTAGACTGAGGTTCAAAATTATGAGGTCTGTCATCAACAGGGGTGTAGCTACTGCCATATCAGTCATATGGAGCCAGCAAAATGTTAAGGGGCCCCACCCCCTAAAAGGCCTTTAAGGAATTTTGATACAGGACCCACTAAGAACTAGCTAAACCAGCTGTCGCCAATAGCCCTTGAGTTACTTCAGTGAGTATTAACGTCGCACTCTTCAGCTACACGAGAGCTTTTGGCGACGGACCACGTAATTTTGAACCACGGTCAAATGACGTGGACGACACCTGAGCTGGCACCCCCTTTCCTAACTACCACACCACACCAACGGCATGACGTTTGAGCTCTCGACAGATTCAACGTGCATCGCTTCCCTACACGGAGGGTCTTTAGTGGTACTGGGCTCTAACTCGTGACAAGGCCAGCCACGATCCGATACCTTGACCACTCCGCTACTGCTGTCACTTAAGTTACTTCAGAGTACGATGTTTATTTTCAATCAATGAACCACAATTCTTGAGTTCTATTTCGAATTGATAAATAACACCCCTTATTATTCTTTACAATTGTCTTTGATGGGAGTATTACTTGAAACCAGCTATTCGAATTGTTGTTTTGATGGACAAAGAGCCAAAAATAATAATGATGATGTTAAATGATGAATGTCAAATTCATCATTTAGTATGGAGTATATTGAATGATTCAGTGAAAATGTATTAATATCTCATTGAAAGAAACACACATGTGAGTCGCGAGTTCAAGTCCTGGTGATACTAAAGTGAGTGAATATTAACGTCGCACTGTTCAGCTACACGAGGGCTTTTGGCGACGGACCACGTAATTTTGAACCACGGTCAAGTGACGTGGACGACATCTGAGCTGGCACCCTGAGTAGCACCACTCCTAACTACCACACTACAGCAACGGGAGGACATTTCAGCTCTCGTACAGATTTAACGTGCATCTCTGACCTACACGGCCCTGGTGGTACTAAAGACCCGACACTTATGTAAAAGGGGTATTGAACGTTAAATCTATTGCAGTGAGGAAGAGGAGAGCAAGGTACTAGCACATGTGTCCTCGTCATCTGAGTGAGGTTCAAAATTACGAGATCCATCGCGTTGCTCTAGGACAGGGATGGCGAACCACTGGCACGCGACACAATATTTTGGGCACGCTACCGATCAAAACGGTTTGCATTTTAATGCAGAATAACGAAGTTCAGTATGAAGTATTACGAACAAATGTGAGTAATAGGTCGCAATTTTCGGCCAGATTTTCTCAGTTCAGAGAATTATTGGACACTTTCAAGTTTTTTTTTATGTACCCTGATGTGATTTCGTTTAATAAACTGAACTTGTCCCAATTCAATTGGTTAGAAATTGAAAATTTTGAAATGCAACTGACTAATTTCCAGTTAAATGTGGATTCAAAAATTTGTTGAAAAAAGAAGAAAGTTGGGATTGATTGAAACAGAAAGATTAACAAGCAATATAAGTAAAAATGCTAATAATGAAATTTCGGAATCATGGCATTCGATTCCAGACACATTCAACTGTTTGAAGAAGCTGGGTCATCTATTTTAACCATATTTTCATCTACCCATGCCTGCGAATCATTATTTTCAGAGTTGAATAGCATTAAAGACTCGCTTAGAAACTGTTTGACAGATGACTCCAATTCCGCATGTATTCTACCAAAAGAAACATCTTCAATCCTAATATAAGTTATATCAGAAGCAACAGAAATCACACTGTTACTTTAATTTGAATTGCACATATAACTAAAATATTTACTACTATAAGGTGCAAAATGTATTTTTTCGTGGTATAAATAATTTTGAGTTGTTAAAATGTAGTTTTATTATTTTTTCAACAATCACAAATGAAAATTATTTGACAGGCACGTCTATACCTCAATAAACATTTTTTTCAGAAAAAAATGGCAAGTTGATCCATAAAGTTTCACCACCCCTGCTCTAGAGGATTCGACGTTTATAAAAAAAAATTAAATATACAATTGAAACGAAGCCCATTGGTTGAGTGGTAGTGTATCGTGCTTCCACCCCACAGGTCCGGGGTTCACATCCCTAGCTGGGTAAGATCGACTAAGCCTTTCATCCCTTCAGTGGGTCGATAAATGAGTACCAGGCTTGCTTGGGAACTAAACACTGGAGGTTTCGCGTCATACTGACCGCTTGATCGAAACATCTGCGCATGCACCCCAACGCCTTAAGGTCTCGTAAACTGAGATAGGCATATGCCTTGACCCTCATGGACTGTTTCGCCACTAAGTTCAATACTGTACAATTAAGACAAGGATTACTGATAGCGGAACTCTCAATTTTGAATCAGACCAAGTGACGAGAATGACGCGAAAGTTTGGCTCCCCATTTTCTTTAACAAATGTATATTTTTTTGTTTCGTTTATATAAAACGACTTCATAAGGTTTTATGTATTCATTTTTTTTTTATTTATTTGTTTACCGGAATCCCACTTAATATTTGCACTCAGGATCCCGAAATTTAAAGAACATTTTTGAATTAATCGATCCAATTCGACATTAATTTTCATTTTTTTTCGACATTTGTACCTCTATAAAGGATGAAAATGGAAAGAGTAATAGAAATAGCAATTATCTCTATGAAACAAAAGTATTATTTTTATAAACATTCGCTAATTTCTTTATATATTTGTAGTTGCATTCATCTTTCAATTAGTAAACTCATTAATATATATATATATTTTATTGCTGGAATGCAATATACATTATGTTTACTAATAAACCAATTCATTTTTCTACGTGTAACAAATCATAAAAACGTTACTTGTTAAATGGAAAAAAATTACTTTTTTTATTATAAAAAAAAGAGCTTTTAAACATTGTTCGAAATTTGTAATATATGCATCTTTTAATATGTATACATTAAACATTAGAAAATATTTAAAAAAATGTGTTTTTTTTTTCAAGCATTTTCTTAAACAAAATTCAGAATCATAGAAACATTATTGTTTTCATACTTCTAGTAAAATTAGTATATTATAAATTCCTTTAAAACTGTAATGACATAATGGTGTTCAAAATTGCAATTTCTAGTACAACTTATGCAACTTTAATTAATCCTCATAGGGTTTCCGTATACACTCGAAAGCAAATGAGAGCGGAAAGTTACATTTCTGCGGAAAAAATACCGGAAATTTTCGGTTTGATGACGTAGTACATTTCATTCATTCTTTCCTGGCCGAAAAGATAGTCAAGCAAGAAACTTTTACTCAATACAAATTATTATTCGAATTTTAAAACTTCTAAAATTTTCATGAAAGTTGAAGATATGGAAAGTATCCTCCATGTAAGAAATTTCTAAAATTTTCCTTCGCGCTTGATAGCAGCTCAACTACTTCACAAGTAATCGATTTTAATTCGTGAAATTTAATTTCTATCTGCGTACAATTCTCGATTTATTTTAGGCTTTTGATCAAAATTTCTCAACTCACAACATAGATTTAGGGCAACTATGTCATTTTGAAAAAGCGTATAAATGAATAATTTTTCGATATTTAGAGTTAATTCAATCAGAATACACATATAAAACTGTTTTAATACTATTACTACAAAGAAAAAAAGTTATTTAAATGTAATTTTTTGGCAAAAAATTAAGGAAGAATGTCGTATTTTCAAAGGATTCTAATTGTACGAAATTCTAATTGTAACTCTATAAAAATAATATCTTGCTTGTGTATATTGCCAGGATTTCTATACAGAGGCTGATTTAAGAGTTTCTGAATAATTCACATTATTTTCAGAATTACAATCAATTGCAATAATAACTGGTGTTTTTTGTAAAAATTTCTGTACCCTGATGTAACAAAATATCAATAAATCCACTTCTAAACTATATATTTCAAAAATTTTAGTTCAACCCTGGTATAGAAGTCTTAGTTATATGTAGGCAAAATATCGTTATAGAAGCACTTTACATAAAATGAGAATGTCTTTTGAAAAGATATTCTTTAATTTTTAGCCATAAATTGCTTTTAGATAACTTTTTATTGTAAACATATTCCTAAAACATTTTTATATACATATTTTAATTCAACTGACACTAAATATCCAAAAAGTTATCCATTTATACGCCTTTTCAAAATCACGGCTTCGAAACGTAATCATCTTAAGCGACCAAAGATATCAGTTTCTGTTATCTTCATCGTAAATGTTTATCCGTTGCGTATTGACAAATAGAATCGTCATTACACTCGTTAATCAATCCCAAGGGGGGACGAAGTCCACTGCCAGAAATTCCACTAACTCTCTCCCATTTAGACACCCCCACAACCACCTTTTGTTTCCTTCCCTGAAGAAGCTACCCTGATCGGGGTCACTAGGTCATAACAATGGCGTCGCACCTGCCAAACGATTTTACCTGACCAATAACCCAGTTCGACCCCTCGTTCGAGCAGTCCATTCGTCGCTGTGCCACTGACGCGCGAGAGTACAATTCGAACAGTTCCTTTTCATACTCGGAGTATGTGAAGACAAGTGCTCTTGCTGTTGCAGTCTGAAAATTTCAGAAGACGGTCCCCACACGCGCTATAATGGGAAACATGCATACTATCTTCGGCCTATTGGTTATTGTTTTGGCCAATACGTGGGCCCATCCGTCCACCAGTGCATCAATTTTGACTGATTTCCCTGAAACTATGGTAACAGAGGTTCCTATCGGAAGTTTTACTGAGGATAATGTAACAGTGACCACAACTGTTGTGACAGGTAAGTGTTTTATTCAATCTCGTATCTGTTTATTTGTATTTTAAGTTATTTTGCTTGTGTTTATCTAATAACGATTTGATTCTTGAGTTGCGCTGTTATTGTTTATTTATACCTGGAATAAAGACCTGATTCTAGGCAAACTGTCATTCGAATGAACTGGATTTTCTGTTTGATTTTTATGAGAGTTTCGTGTTTTGATTCTGGAGAATATAAGCAATAATATTTATCAAAAAAATGTTATCTGAAGTTTGTTTTCTTTGATATTTTGTTGCCTTAGGTTTTCATGGAAACGATTTCATACTATGAATGGGTTCAAACATTTTAAGTTATTGATTGTAAATTATAGTTTTAAACGCGAAATCGAATTTGTAAAAGGAATCAGATGTTTAGGCAAATGATTATGCGAATAATTTCGATTATGATAACTAATTAAAACTTTTTAATGTTTTTGTTTTCAAATGAACTTATTTTTGAGGTAATTAAATTTTAAATAACAGCAAAAATTAAAATCTGGGTAATTTTTATTTCAAAATAATCATGCAAGATACCTTAAGAACCATTTTTAAGAACGATCCACACTGCTTCTGCCCTTTAGATCTCAACTAGTGCCCTATGAATATTTTAATGAATACATGTTATTTTTAAAACAAATAACACAATGTTTGCTTAATAAACAGAAATAATTTCATTAGTAAAGAAATCAGTATCTTAAAGATGGAACTCGTATTTTTCGAAATTTTGTACACTGTATAACAAAGTTAATCTCTTTTACGGAACCAAATGAACTTTTTTTTTACTTTTACGTCTTAATCTTTTCAAATCAATAATAAATAACACAAAGCCCTAAATATGTAATACTTAGTTATAGTTTTTTGGGAATTAGGATTTTTTTTTCTATACTATTGCTGACGTAATAAGAATCGCAAATATGCAAGTTATTTATACAAGTTTCTAGAAAACACGCAACTGTTATATTTTTGCTCAGAATCTGTATTGTTTTTGAAATCGGAAAAGCATTTGTTTTTTAAATATTACATAAAAATGTAACACTAAATGAAATTCTATATTGAAATAAATAATGTAATACTGTAACGTATTTTACAAAAATTTTTGAAAACATTGAAACAATACAGCATAGATCAATAAGTTTCGCTATCAGTGTTTCAGAATGATTCTCAACTTTCTTTCGAGAATTCTTGCATTGCAGTTAGTCATAGGAATGTTCTACTTAAGTATCTTATTTTTTGATATTTGAATTGTTTTTCATTGGCTCTGATATATTTATCGTTTTTAGTTTAATTCTTCCACTTGTATTTTTAGAATAATTGGAACTTTTTCAACAACATTGGAATATTTTTAAAAAATCGAACTTTTTCGCATTATTTGTGGGTTTTTTTCACCATCAATTTGCATTTACTTTAAGATTTTTTTAAGAAAATTTCACATATTTTATTTGAGTATCTTATTTTTCCTTTCGCCCACCCCTTTTTTCCCCCTTATGATTGTGCGTACTGAATTTTAACTAAGCTTTTCGTTTATAGGATTCAATAACAAACTTAGCAATATCTGAACTATTTAATTAATAAATAAATAAATACGCAGGCAAAATAGGAGTGTTTGAACATTCACATAGTATTTCCAGTACATTGAAAAAAATTTCTCGAACTTATGGAGATATTTTATATTTTTAAGCGCATTGAATCTTTTTTTAACTTTCAATAATCCAATTTTTTTCTATTATTACAAATATATGATTGCCTTATAGTTCCAAAAATATGTGATTCGAGTTTTTTTTTTAATAGGCATAAAAAAACTAAAAAAACGATATCGTTTCTTTAATTTTTATTTTGTACTTCCTTTTACAATGAAAATCATATTTATTTAATTACAAAAACCAAGAACAGTTTCCGTAATTTAGAAAAAAAGATACACTTTATTATTAGAAATAAAAGCAATGCAAAGAAGGATATATCCCATATCATAGCTTTATAATATAGTCCCAGATTCGAGTCCTGGTCACATATGACTGTACTAAGGAATTATGGAGGCTATCGAATGAGAATATAATCAAGTGTTATAACAAAGTGCACTCCTGTAATTGCCATTTTAAATATAAGAACATTACCCTACTTATAGAGAGAACACTAATTAGAGAAACCATTTTTACAACTGATTTACCAAAATCGACGAAAAATCAAATGGGTGCCAAATTAACATAAAGGCTGCCAAGTGGCTGAATCCTATCACTAGACTTGAAGCTCAAAGTCCTCCCGTTGGCCTGGTGTGGAAATTTGAAGGGGAACACCAGCTCAGGTTTAGTCTTTGTCATTTGATCATGATTCAAAATTAACAGGTCCATTGCCAATAGCCATGTTGCTCCAGAGTGCGATGTAAATTAAAATCAAATCAGCCCATCATTAAGCGTGTTGTCCTTCAAATCTTAAGACATGCGAAGTGCTAAGAAATCCAAATGACTCTTCTAACGTAGCACATCACAGAATTCCACTCGTTCTTTCAAATGTACACTTTATACTTCTCCCTTTTTTTTCATCCTGTCAATAGAAATCTTGGCAGGATGTTCGATAAATCTTGTAATAAATATAGGTATGGCAAACAATATTTGCTACAGAATCATGAATTCTCGGTCTAGTGCTAAAAGGCCAACTTATGCAGCCGGTCAAATATTGAAAAGGTGTTGACAATTAAAGCTCATGTTGAGAGTTCGGCACATATTTGTGTATTTTAATCCAGTACCTTTGTTATAGATATTTCTTGTTACCCCCTTAAGAATCTTCCTAAGGGGGTAAGCCTGGATATTTCTGTAGCGCGAAAAGCATTGTGCCGTACAATTTACGCTCCCCTTCCTACCTTTAGATCTATTTTTACGTAAGCACAAAATTTATAACCCCGAAATATCCAAATGTTCATTCGTTTCTCTGAAATTTACTGCTTTTAAGCGACGCGTCCCCGGGATGTCTACTTCCTACAAGCCATCCCATTCTATCTTATGTCTAGATCACAAATGTATGTATTTCTTAAGTCGCAATTTTTTGGCTTACCGTGACATCTATATCAACTTTTGTCTTCAATAAAAGATCTGACTGTGGACAAAAAAATATTTGCTTTTCGTTTTTTCTTTTGTGATTGGATTACAGCTCTAAGTTTATCGCAAATATTGTTTGTTTCCTATTGCCATCTTTCTTCCAAGAGCTATCAAGCAAAATAAAATGAGAGAATTAGCTTAGTTTAGACATTCTTGGTCTTCTATATCTCTGTTTCCGGAGTTACACCTGTCTAGTCCTAGGTTAAATTTTAAGTCTAGAATTGTGAAGAAATGGTCTGTGTGTGACCCCGATAGTCGATTGATTATGGTTACGAGCTTGTGCCTGGCGTTATTTCTGTCGATTTCGGAGTTCCAAACATGATGTCTCTTAAAAACGTACCCTATAGAGGGACTGAAACTCGTTAAATCTGTCAAGACTCAAAGTCTTCACGTTGGTGTGGTGGGGGAAGTTGCGGAATGGAGTACCAGCTCAGATGTCGTCCTCGTCATTTGACCATTGCTCAAAATTATGTTCATAGTCCATGCCTTCGAGCTAATTCATTATGTGGCATTAATAGGCAATCTCATAGGTGTATATTTGAAATTATGGAGTCATTCATTAAATTAAAATTTGAAAAAAGCAATCATATGATATAAACCATGTTTTAATACATTAAAAATGTCAAATTATGGACATAAATATTATATTAAATAAAATGTTTGTTTTTTAAAAAAAATTCAAAAACGCGGAAAGAGCATTTTACGTTGAAAGATTTCTTAATTATTTTTTGTTTAAAAGCATAAGTTAAAAGAATTGCACGAGTTTTTCTTAACTATTATCTATTGAATTTTTGAAATAAACTTCTATTTAATTAAAAAGGCAATTTTGAAGGACTATAGATCAGGGATGGCGAACCAATGGCACGCGACACAATATTTTGGGCACGCCAGTGATCAAAATTGTTTGAATCTTATTACAAAATAAACGAAGTTCACTATATGAAGTATTACAAACAAATGCAAATGATCACTCACGGGGTGGAGGGAAGCACACTCATTTGTTATTGTATTGCTTTAGTTACGTCGTGGACTACAATTGCTCATGATGCTAAGTTTGTCTACTGATAGCATAGTATTAACACAACTGTATCTTAAAGTTTATTTGTATTATATTTACGATTTTTAACTGTTATTTATAACATGGCTAGTTCAGAAAAAGAACAAAAAGTGCAAGATAGTATAAGTGCAACAGAGAATTTTAAATTTGGTAAATCTATATAGAAATATGGCATTATTATTAAAGGCGACAAAGCGGTGTGTTGTTATGTTCTGGAATAGTGGTATACAGAACATCGTCTGTAAAACGCTTTTTGAAACAAATCACAAATCCTTGTAAAAAAAATGAACCACAGCAAAAATAATTATTTGCTTAGAAATCATTTGCCAGATAACTCCAATTCAGCATGCATTTACTAAAAGTAACATCTTATTATCCAAACATAAGTTATTTGTCATCCAATCTTCAACAACAGAAATCACACTAATCTTTACTTTATAAGTCGAATTACACGTATAACTAAAATATTAACAACTATACAATACAAAAGGTATTTCTTCATAGTAAATAAAGAATTTTGTGTGTTAGTATTTAGTTTTATTATTTTCCCAATAATCACAAGTCAAAATTATTTGATGGTATGTATATACCTCATTAAACCCATCTTTAGAAAAATGGCACGTGGTTCGCTACTCCTAATAAAGGTTCGCTACTCCTGTTATAAATGTTTCCGTTAAATATGCTGTGGAAATAAATCTGGTGTAATTTTTTTGCTTAATTCTTACTTTTTTCAACTTCATATTTATATAGTTCTCAAACACGATAACATACAAAATGATAAAAGAAAAAAAAAATGAAAATTGTTTTGATTTTTGAACTCTTAGACTTTATTATTTTTTTCACTATCAATGTTGAAGAATCTTGTTATTGCATTTTAAAACTTAAGAAATTACTCCGTTTAAATCTTAAATTTTATAGTTAAAAAAATGTTATTTTTAGATTTTACACATGTAAAATAAAAAGTTTTAAAGAAATATAAAATTCTACAATTTTAAAGATTTCTTCATATGTAGGATTTAAAATACATCAGCGGGTTGTGTAAAATCTAGAAGAGAGAGAGAGAGAGAGAGGCGTGACTGCTCAAAGAAGGTGCTCAGGTGTTGTCCTCACCATTTCACCATTGTTTAAATTTATGAGTTCCGTCACCAATAGCTCAGTTTAAATATATGCGTCTGCGACTCTTAAAATTGATATATTACAAATTAAATTTAACTTATATTGATCGATTTCTAAAACTGTCGCTAGATTTTATGAACTTTCGTTAGATCACAAATCCATAAACATTTTTTCTGAGCAAAACTAATAAGTTCCTATTTGAAATTTCAGCAAGTTTATAAAATTAGTCTAGTAGGAAATATTTGTAACAATTGACATTTGTTTCGATTGTAGAATGCTGAAATTTAACTACAATGCTAATTAATTTCGATAACTAGCTTTAAAAAAGCAGCTTTGGAGATTCTCCAACGTATATTTCCCAACGTAGAGCATTAAGGCTGTTTTCGGTAAAAGTACGAGAGTCTGAACTAAACGCGGAGCCCATTTTCAGACAGAAAAATGCCTCAATTTTCATGAAAATTTGCAACATTATAACTCATACATTTATTAACAATATAGCGTTTCTAAAATTTCAAAATATTCACTAAGTATTATTTTTTTTCATTTTAACACGGGAAAGGACAGCTCATTTAACATTACGGTATAGAAGAAAAAACGCGAAACACATTTTATACCAGAAGAAATGGCTCAGCTCTGTCAAAAAAGTAGGACTGCGGTAGCCCAGTGGTCAAGGTATTGGATCATGGCAAGCATGTCATGAGTTCGAGCCCAGTACCACTAATGACCCGCCGTGTAGGGCAGCGATGTACGTTAAATCTGTCGAGAGCTGAAACGTCCTCCCGTTGGTGTGGTAGTTAGGAGATGGGAGTGCCAGCTCTAGTGTCGTCCACGTCACTTCACCATGGTTCAAAATTAAGTGGTCCGTCGCCAAAAGCTGAACAGTGTGACGTTAATATTCACTCACTCACTCACTCTGTCAAAAAAGTGAAGAATGATTAAATATGTTGTTCTCTAAGGCAGTGATCCGCAACCCCCGGTCCGCGGACCAAATACTGCCGGTCCGCACAAGGGATATTAAATTATTTTCATTTTACTTTTCTGTGGTATATTTCTCAAGGGTTTAATGGTAATCATTTTATATACACCATGTTAAATAACTTAATATTAATTTCTTGGTGTAACTGTATTTTATTCTGAAGGCCCATTTAAATACAATTAAATTAAAATTATTAAATGAAAACAATCTAAAATATAAGCAATCAACGTCCCCTCCTTCAGTGGGCCGCGGTAAAATTATCAAACGTTGACCGGTCCGCGGCGATAGAAAGGTTGAGGAGCACTGCTCTAAGGGATAGTGAAGCCAGAATATAATATTAATTTTTCATTTCTTTTTTATACCTGAAAAAATGTACCTAATTCGGGTCCTATTCTTTAACATTAACCGAAAACAGCCTTAAAGAGACATCTTTACTAATACAAGGCACTGCTGGACCTTGTGCATTCCATTGTACCTGGCTACACATGGTCCTTCCCAACTTTACGTTTTAAGTCTCACAAAAGATATAATGGCCAATCGTTCAATGTTTTTGAAAGCATATACTCTTAAGCCAAACGAGCATCCAACGTTAAGGCAGGATATCTTTTAAAGTAATAGAAAAAAGTACAAGGAATTTTTTTTTCCTCATTTCCTCCCTTATATAAAGAGACCGACTTGCTACTTTCTTTTTTATTTTCAGTCACAATGTACGACAGGTGAGAAGCACGTGGCTTGGGAAAAAAGAAGTATCATAAATCTTCTATTGAACCATTTTCGAATAAAAGGATTAGGGGTTTATGGAGCCTCTCCTGAGGGTCTTCTCTTTTGTGTCTTCTTGAATGGTTACTTAATCCTATGTTAAGTGTAAAGAGTAATGGAACATGAAATGCAGGGGAACACACACATTGAAAGTATTTAGTTTAAACTACAAAAACTGATGACTAAATTGATGAATTCTGTAAAAGTCTTTAATTTTCCAGAGAACTGTGGAACACACTTTCTTTAAGGTATTCGACTACGTTCGAAACCGTGATTTTGCAAAAGCGCATAAATGGATAATTTTTATGATATTTAGTGTCACTTAGATTAGAATATATGTATACAATTGTTTTAAGGACATTTTGATAAAAAAAAATTATTTAAATACAATATTTTGGCAAAAAATTAACTTAGAATAATTTTTTTCAAAAGATTCTCTTTTGGTGAAAAGTGCTTCTATTATAATAATATTTTGCCTGTCTATAGCTCAGACCTCTGTACAGAGGCTCAACTAAAGTTTTTGAAATATATAACTTAGAAGTGGGTTTATCCATGTTTTACGACAACAGAGGAGAGAAATTTTAAGAAAAAAAACGCCGATCATTATTTCAATGGGTTGTAACTCTGAAAATAATGTGAATTTTTCAAAACCCATGGTTGAGCCTCTGTGAAGAGGTCTGAGATACATACGGGCAAAATATTATTATAATAGCATTTTTCACAAAAGGAGAACATTTTGAAAAAAAGATTATTCTAAGTTAATTTTTTGCCAAAATATTGTATTTAAATAATTGTTTTTGACAAAATGTTCTTAAAACAATTTTATACATGTAGTCTAATCTAAGTGACACTAAATATCATGCAAATTATCCATTTATGCGCTTTTTCAAAAGCACGGTTCCGAACGTAGTCGGATACCTTAATGCTGCAACTTAAGTGCATGTTATATTTTCTGTTTACAATTAATAAGCACTTAAAACACGATTCATTTTCGTCGATAATTAACTATTATGTCACAAACGTAATCTAGGTAACCCGATGTAACCTGTTATGTTATTCCTTGAGCTCTGTTAAATATTTTAATGATCTGAAAAATTATGAACGTGTTATTAAAATAGATACAAACATTACAAATATTGGATTAAAAATGCAGTTTTCCACAGATACCTTGATTTTTTTATTTTTTATTTTTTTTTTTTTGGATCTGTGTATTTTACTGTATTATTATAAATAACGCAGACAAAACTGGGATGCCAACCCGAAACCCCCCCAAAAAAGTTATTTACCGATGCAAAATAATTGGTAAATAGCAGCTTTGTAAAAGAATAATTTTTCATTCGTAAATTTAATTAAAAAATAATTTCTAGTGGAAAAGAATACAAATGATTTATAAGTTCGGCTTTATTGTCCATTATTTTAATCAAAGCATTTACCCCAAAATTATAAATGTTTATAAAAATTTTCAAAAATACATATATTTTAAAGTAATTTTAGATTTTTAACATATATTTTAAGAGAGAACACATACCATATTAGTCTTAAGTAGTAATTTTTGCATTTGCAGAAACCTTAAGGTATCAGACTACGTTCGGAACCGTGATTTTAAAAAAGCGCATAAATGGATACTTTAATGATATTTAGTGTCACTTAGATTAGAATACATATATAAAATTGTTTTAAGACCATTTTGACAAAAAAAAATTATTTAAATACAATAGTTCGGCAAAAAATTAACTTAGAATAACCTTTTTTCAAAATGTTCTCCTTTTGTGAAAAATGCTTCTATTATAATAATATTTTGCCTGTATATAGCTCAGGCCTCTGTACAGAGGCTCAACTATGATTTTTGAAAAATTCACATTATTTTCAGAGTTACAACCCTTTGAAATAGTGATCGTCGTTTTTTTTTCTTAAAATTTCTCCCCTCTGTTGTCGTAAAACATGGATAAACCCACTTCTAAGTTATATATTTCAAAAATTCTAGTGGAGCCTCTGTAGAGAGGTCTGAGCTCTATACAGGCAAAATATTATTATAATAGAAGCATTTTTCACAAAAGGAGAATATTTTAAAAATGGGTCATTCTATGTTCATTTTTTGTCAAACTATTGCTCTTAAATAATTTTTTTATTTTAATAATCTTAAAACAATTTTATATACATTTTCTAATCTAAGTGACTAAATATCATAAATGGTATCCATTTATACGCTTTTGCAAAATCACGGTCCCGAACGTAGTCGGATACCTTAGCCTTTTTTTTTAAATATTTTCCCATGATTAAAGAGTCTTTGGTAGCCTAGCGGTTATGGTCACGAACTCGTGACCGGCATGTCTCGAATTCGACCCCTGATGCCTCTGAAGACCAGGGGCACGCACGTTAGATCTGTCGAGTTCAAAGTCCTCCCGTTGGCGTGGTATGGTAGCTTGGAGAGGGGATGCCAGCTCAGGTGTATAGTCCTCGTCAAGGTTTCAAAACTATGAGGTTCTCCACCAATAGCCCTCGAATTGTTTTATAGTGCGCAGTTAATAAACACTCATTCACTCACTCCCTTTATTCAAGTCACTAAATGAAGCGTGAATACTAATTCGCAATATTTCAGATTTTTAAATGCTCATGGTCTTAATTTTTCAAGTGTATTAACAATTATTTAATAATTATTAATACACTTTTACATATACATAGATATATTTAAGAAAATACATGTGGCCGCGGTAGCCAAGTGGTATAGGTATCGGACCGTGGCTTGCCTTGTTACGAGTTCGAGCCCATTACCACTAAAGACCCGCGGTGTAGGGCAGTGATGCATGTTAAATCTGTCGAGAGCTGAAACGTCCTCCCGTTGGTGTGGTAGTTAGGAGAGGGGGGCAGCTCAGGTGTCGTCCACGTCACTTAACCATGGTTCAAAATTACGTGGTCCGTCGCCGAAAGACCTCGTGCAGCTGAACAGTGCGACGTTAATATTCAATCAATTAAGAAAATACATTTTTATTTGTGAATATTTTCATCTCTGAGAAAATAGACAAGAGTGAATTCTGTATTTAAGAGGACTATCTCATATTAATGATTGTTGTAAAAAACACCATCAAAAAACTTATTTCTCTTTTGTTGGAGGAGTTTCTAACCTTCTTTTCATCAAATACTTTATATATATAACACATAAAATTACAAAGGAGAAATCAGTAAGTTGTATAGAGAATAAATTAAAGAAACAAAAAGATGATTGAGTAACACATTAATTACTTTATTTTGGTAAAACATAAAATAAAAATATACGTGAGTAGTATTTTATGCCTTAAATGCATAAGGATTTTCTTTAGGGTAACATTTATATTTTTAGAATGCAATGATTGCTTAGGAGGCAATTTCTTAATGCAATGATTCATTATTTGGGATAACAATATCAAACAACGATAAGATATTCTTGAAAATAGATACAACGGATAAGATGTAATTCTTTTTGAATATTTGTAAGATAAGAAAATTTCAAAATCTCATGAATGAGTAAGTGTTTAGTTACGTTGCACCACAAAGCAATACGAAGGCTATTAGAAACGGATATCATAATTCGAAACCATGATCAAATGTCGAAAACGATACCTGAGCTAGCACCATGCCAACGAGGGAACTTCAAGCCCTTACAGAATTGACGGTTTCAGCCCCTCTATATAGTAGGACTTAAGTGACCCGAATGCACAACTCAACAAATACAACGCCGACCACGTGTTCGCGAACATGATCTCAGGCTACCGTGACCTTAGCATAATGTGGAAGTTTGGAGAGTAGTGTGCCAGCTTATGTATCATCCTCGTCACTTGACTGACAGGATGCCGTCATGTTGCTGCTTTGTGCACAACTTTAGTGAAAAGTTAATCAAAAACTAATTTTTTTGATATGTAAGAGATTTTAGTTCTGCATTGATTTACCATTGTTTAGTATTTGTTTTTTATTAATTTTATGCAAAATATTTCAATAACTTGAAATCTATAGTACATTTGAGTCTGTTTAGCATTAGATTTTTGGGTGCTAGTTTGATATCACGGGGCATGGCGCCAAGCACTGCTTGGTGAGATAAAGGAATCCCGCCAAGCATCGCCTGTTGTCGTTGGAATAAAATCCAAGATGGCGGCCTAGCGGTATCAAATCGTCAGGAAGATCATTTAAAAAAAAATTGTTTTGAAATACATTGAAATATATTTCAAAAAAAGAATATAAGATATTGAGAATAAAACCAAGATCAATCAATAAATAATGAATAACAATATAATAGAAAGTTACATATACTAATAATATTATACAGTAATCTTATTCATTGGTAATTATATATAATATTCATATAGTATGATTTAATAATAATTATTATGTATACTAATAATCATATAATATAATTTAATAGTAATTATAAAAAATAAATATTGTATATATAAATGTAATAAATTATTATAAATAATGAATATTATATGATTATTACATATATATAATAATGTAATTGTATTTTTATATTATGATATTATTAAAATAATTACATAATATGTATTTAAATTAATAATGAATATCAATTCAAAAGTGTTGAAAACTTGTAATATTCCAAAAACTGCAAAAACATCAAGGTAACCACATTATGTTATCGCCCATCTTTGAGAACATAAACAACAACGTGGCGCATGCCTCATGATATCAAACTAGTTCCAATTTTCGGATTCATATTTCGTTCACTGGGGAAGAGCGAGTGTTTATTAACGTTGAACTATATAAAGCAATGCGAAGGATATTGGCGATGGACCTCGTAAATTTGAGCCATGGTCAAGTGACGAAGACGACACCTGAGCTAACATCCGTTCTCCAAACTACCACACCTCGCCGACGGGAGGACTTTGCATCAAACCCTCAACGCGGAGGGTCTTTAGTGGCACTAGGGCTCGAACTAATGACACGCCAACCAATAGTTCGTAATCTGAGGTAGAACAGAGCACGTTTAATTTTTAGCTCTTTTCATCGATGCTTATTTTTTTCCCTTTATGAATATATAGAATATAGGGGCGTAGCTACCGTCGTACAAGCCGTATCAATGTTATAGGGCTCCCAAGCTACAAGGGCCCCATTATGTGTAATAGTTTGACACTTTTAAATAAAGGTTTCTAAAATCGATTAGTTTTATTTAGTTTCCAAAATAGGGCTCCCATAGAATTTTGATACAGGGCCCAATTCAGGACTAGCTACGTTATTGATACAATGTTTGTTTTTTGGTGATTTTAGTTTACCTTTTGGATTTATACTTAGAGCACAGGCAAAAAAAAAAATTCTTTCAAAAAAACATTCCATTTTCAGGCAATTTTGGGTGTTCTAGCTCGAATGCAACATTTCTTTTATTTTAAAACACGAATTTTGTTATTTATTAATAAAACTTTTTAAAAAATTGTAACTAATTATTTCAATCCCACATATTCCCACGATGTTCCGAGTGAAAAATTGCACGATTACTATATTCCGTATTTTTATCTTTCAACCAAATTTCACTGGATGGAATAAATGTGAAGAAAGTCTCTGAAGAAGACGCACTTGGCATGATTAATGATATTTCTGCCGCCAGGAAATATATCCGTTTCTGACGTCAGGTGCTTTCCCTGAATACGAAAGTTCAATACACTTTTCCTAGATGCTTGTCAACAGTTGTGGGTTTTTGTATAATTGACTGCTGACCTACTACATTTCAGACCTTGCTGCAGGCCGCAGCATCTAGTTTGAAGGTTTTGTTTTCGTTTTTACTCTCGCGCATAATGAGCCGTTAGAATTGAAATATTGCGCGTCATAAAAGTCATTCTGCTATCGAGATTAGCTTCTCATCTTTCAGATCATAACTTGTTATAAAAGATTCGAAGGCAAACTTGGAATACTGTTTTTATTATTATTATTATTAATAATAGAAAAATATCTAATATATCATACATTTCAAGTTAATTAATTTATATAAATTTAATTAAGGTAACTGACTACCTAATGATGAAAAAGAGTAAACTTGATTTTGATAAAGCGTATAAATGAATTTGTTTTTATTATTCAGTGTCAGTTGAATTAGAATATACACAGAAAGTTGTTTTAAGAATATTATCATAGAAAAAAAATTGTTTAAAAGTAATTTTTCGGCAAAAAATGTAGAAAGAATTGACTATTTATACAACTTCCTTATTTTATGAAAAATAATGTTATAACAATGTTTTGCTTATATATAACCAGAGCTTCTGTATCAGAGTTGAACTAAAAGTTTTGAAAAATTCACATTCTTCTCAAAATTACAATCAATTGAAATAATAAGGGGTGTGTTTTGTGAAAATTTTCTTTATATTATAATGAAAAAAGATTAAATCCACTTCTAAATTATATATTTCAAAATTTTTAGTTCAATTCTGGTATATAGAGATCCTAGCTATATATAGGCAAAGTATTATTATTATAGAAGCATTTTTCTTTTTAAAAAATGTTTAGAATGTGTTTCATTTTTTTTCTTTTTTGCGAAAGAATTGTTTTTAAATATTTTTTTATTTTTTGTGATAATATTCTTAAATCAATTTTATATGCATATTTTAATTCAACTAACATTAAATATTTAAAAAAAACTATTCATTTATACGCTTCTACAAAAATCACAGTTCCAAACGAATCGGGGTACCTTAAGTTGATTGCATTTTATTGTGTTATTCATTTTGAGAAGGTTGATAAAAGTAAATATTAGTATATGAAACTTTTTCTTTTTTGTAAAAATAACAAGTTTGTGGTGTATGTGATGCTTAATAATACCTAAAAATTCAATAGGAATAGAATAGATTTGCTAGTAACAGGCATTTGCTTCCCTTTGTTCTAAACATACTTTATTATTACACAAAATTATATTTACTGAATAACATAAAACATATGAGAAAAAACGCAATAATATATTATTACACAACATAATAAACTGAAATAATAAGAGTACAGCAAGCGAATGTTTTTTCATTGGCGCCATTTGACAGTACTTTTTTTTTCTCCACCCTGAGCGTTCCCATTTACGTAATTGCATTCGGCATATGTTCTATTCTGAGTAAAAAAAATGCAGAGATAATAATGAAATATCACAAAACCCATTTAAAAAAATGAGGGAAAAGTTTTGAAATGGTTCAGATTTGTTTGGGAGAGTTTCATTACTATAAAGGTCTTAGGTATCAACAAAACTAGTACAGTTTTATGAAAAAATATTTAAAATTGTGTTCTAAATAATATATTTCGTTACGTTCTACAAAATATGCTCCGTTATGTTCTGTAAAATATGTTCCATTATATAAAAAAAAAATGTGTTCCGTTATGTTCGAGAAAATGTGTTGCGTTATGTTCTATAAAATGCGTTCCAGCTAAAATTATGTTCTATATTTTATCTCCTATACTATACTTAATTTTACGTACTAAAAAATTAAGAGAAAATTAAAACCATACTCTCTTAAATTGAGTAATTTTCTGTTCAGGCAAACTACACCAATAAATTATTTTAAAAAGTTGTAAATATTTTTTTAGAGTAATGGCCTCTCAAAAATTACAAAAAGAATATCAGGGGGGAAATTTAATTCGAAAAAAAAATAATAAAATTCTGATCTGTGAAAATGTGAAAGCTTAAGGATATACTTGGGACTTATCACTTACAAATTAACAATTCGAACAAATTGAGCGAAATGAACGGTAAGTCGAAAATAGTATTTAGAGATCCTCAATAAACTAACCCGTTAACCTTGTTTTTCATGGTCTCGAAAGAAAAGAAAAAAAGATAAGGAAAAACCATTACGCAATACAACTCGATAGTTAGCTTCACATAATTTGATTCGCATAATACGTGATATTTTTAATACCTTACTTCTGCTTTATATAAGATTACGAACTTAATGAATAGAAAGATCTCAATCTGATTTGAATTTGGTCCCCGTCAAAGATCATTCGTGTAAAATAGTGGTCTTAAACGTTTTCAACTCACGGAACACTTAGTACTATAAATTGTTTTCGGGTAGAACCCCAATCCCCTTCCAACTTAAAAGAATACTTCTTTAAATAATATTTAAAGTAGATCAACATGCCATAGTTACCTTTGCTATGGCCTGATGATAAATCAGATTGA
>BMAV01014527.1:120537-136171 GCA_019973955.1 Trichonephila inaurata madagascariensis
ATAAATAGATGAAAAATATTTAATATTTAAACATACATATAATCTCAAACATCCTTCTTTCACACATTTATAACATACAGATATTTTATCAAAATATTATGTATGGATTCAAATAATTAAAAAATTTCACAGGTTTCAAGAAACTTAAGGTATCCGACTACGTTCGGAACTGTGATTTTAAAAAAAGCATATAAATGGATCATTTTCATGATATTTAGTATCACTTAGATTAGAATGCATGTAAAAAAAAATTGTTTTATAAGGACATTTTGACAAAAAAAATTATTTAAATACAATATTTTGGCAAAAAATGAACTTAGAATAACCTTTTTTCAAAATGATCTCCTTTTGTGAAAAATGCTTCTATTTTAATAATATTTTGCCTGTATATATCTCAGACCTCTGTACAGAGGCTCAACTTGATTTTTGAAAAATTCACATTATTTTCAAAGTTACAACCCATTGAAATAATGATCGGCATTTTTTTCTTAAAATGTCTCTCCTCTGTTGTCGTAAAACATGGATAAACCCACTTCTAAGTTATATATTTCAAAACTTCTAGTTGATCCTCTGTACAGAGGCCTGAGCTATAGACAGGCGAAATATTATTATAATAGAAGCATTTTTCACAAAAGGAGAATATTTGGAAAATGGGTCATTCTATGTTCATTTTTTGTCAAAATATTTAACTTAAATAATTTTTTATTGTAATGCTATTCTTAAAACCATTTTATATACATTTTCTAATCTAAGTGACACTAAATATCATAAATATTATCCAATTATACGATTTTGCAAAATCACGGTTCCGAACGTAGTCGGACACCTTAATGTAATTTATTTAGACATTAATATAATGTTAGTTTGTGATCCAGGTGTCACCTACCCATACATTACATTTAATAACTGGGATATATACTTGAGTTTTTTCTTTACACAAACTGTCCAAGTATAGTTCTATTGAAATGATCTGCAGTCACATTTCATATTTTGCGTTTAATTCGTTTTTATATTTTGTTTTTCTAGTCACTCACATTGAGAAATATTTTTCACTTAAATTCCTTGTTCTGAAAGGTATTAAAAGGTTTATTTCTGTGTAAAAAAAATCCTACCTTAAAATTTAGAAGCTGTTGCTTAAATTTAGATTTTAACATCGAATCTGTTATGTCGATAAGTTGTTCCCTCTCCTTCATTACGGGAGTTTTTTCTCCCTCACAAATGCTTAAAAAAGTGCATTTTCTATTAGAAAACTATTTAGTTGTACAAAACATTACACTTACAAGTGTAAAATAATTCCGTGGAACCCAGGATAGCATACAATAGAACATTCACAACCTAGTAGGTGGCGCATTTAAAGAAAAAATATTTAAGATTTTTTTTTCTATTACATTATAATACAAGTTTAAAAAGTATTGCAAAATAAAGTTTTATAATTTATAAATAAAAATTTCAATTTTAATGAGTGATACGAACCATAGAAACTTGTGGTTATATAAACTTCAGAGAAAGGGAATCCATTTTGCATTATAATTTTTATTTAGGTTTTTAATTGTGACTCGTGGAACTCCAGGATTCTTGGAACACAGTTTGTTGACTACTGGTGTAGAATAATGAGGCTACTAAGCGCTGCATAAAATTGGGTCTCAAAGTCCTCACGTGTTATGGTATGGGAAATAAGTGGGTAATAAGACAAATCTCGAGAGTTCTCCTCGTCATTTAATTGTAATTCAGAATTACGAAATTATTTCAAGTCTCTCATTCAGCTCTAGCTAGAACGAAGCTAATGTTTTTTCATCTATAATACAACAAAATATGATCCTATTTGAAATAGTTTTTAAAGAAATGCGCACCAAAGCGCGCGAACTTCATATTCTACATTATATATAATTTCGCCATCATATAAGAGCAATACACAATGAAATACGTTTACCACGAAAACGCTTAAGGCGAAATATCGGTTAACACGAAATAATACAACGGTCCTAACAAGCTATTATGTATTTTCATGCATTTTTTATCTTAACACGAATTGAAAATCGCTTAACACGAAAAGATTTCCCTTCTGGGAATGAAGAAATTACTAAAACACCAGCCGGATTGGTCTGTCCCATTACATCATCGGAAGAATTCGTTGCTGTAGATGATGATAATGAGTGTACAGCCCAATTATATGGCAGACAAAGACATTTTGGAGTTTGTTCAAAACTCAAAAAATATCTTTGACGCAGATTTCGATGATGAAAATGAAATGAATAATGCAACTCCTGTTCCCACGTCTTCCGAAATGAGGAACATCATGAAAAACATGCACGGTTGTGTTGTTTAGATGCACATTCCAATAGTGAAATAAATAACAAAATATACGACATCGCGCGCGCGTGCAATTTGGGGACAATTTGTGGTTGAAAAACAATGCAAAGAAGAATATCGGATTATTTCCCAAAACCTCATGTGATAATTTTGTATTAAATTTCTTTAAGTTCTTGGGAACATTTTTTTCATTTATGTTTATTAAATACATGCATATACACATATATATGCAAATAAAATAAACTCTAATAAACTTACTTTTGTTGATATGTGTGTGTGTGTTTTTTTTTTTTTTTTTTGCATTATTCTTTAAAAGTAAATTTTGTTCGAATAAATATTTCAGACCTCTCAGCTTAGTATTAAGCAATTTTCCCTGTATTTTAATTTTTTATGCACTTCAATTCAAATCTCAATATATTTTTTTCTGTAGAAATATATTTTAATTGAAGAAGCAATGTGTATACATAAAATGTTTTTAGGTGTCATTAACATTTGGATGATAAATTGATATATGTTTTACATACATGCCAATTTATATTAGTTCAGGTATATTTTCAAATCCGAGTTAGTGAATTATCCCTTACTATTAGGCTGAGAGTGCCTTGATTGAAGAAATAAACAAATTTTATATACCACACATACAGTACAAATATTATATGTATTCACAAATTGAAATTGTATCATTATTATTGTACATTTGATTCATATATCTGCCTAAGATATTTTTCCTTCTCTCGACACCCACACTATTCAACATTTCCCATTCAATGGAGAAAAGTTCTTATTGCATAACTCACATCAGCATAAATAAGGAAGAAAAAATAGTCAATTCATTATGATGTTACAGACACTTCGAAGGTAACTACTGCCATGATACTTTGAAGGTTACCGTGAATAGCCTTCCTACCCAGCTGTGAACAGCGGAGGTTTGACCTCAAAGCACGTAGGTTGCATTGACTAAACCAAGGGTTTAGTAAAGTATTTATGAGGTGTGAATTACAACAATACTGCGAATAGATTTTACTTGTTTGACACAAAACAAAAAGTGAATATTATTTTATCGATATTAATTTTTTGCCTTGAAAATAAACATGTTTTTAAGCCATATTAATTACGGCTTAACGTACAACATATAACATTTATTTATACGTATTTACTGATTCTATTCTTTGTACCTATTCTTCCGAAATCCCAAAACCAATGCAAAATTATAGAATTTTGAAATATATATAAAAAAAATACCTGATTATAGGAATCGTTAACATTTCAACTTTTTTATTCAAAAAAGTCGCCCCTTTAAAATTTCCCCATTGCGTACACAATTTGTTTCAGGAAATTTTCCTAATATTTCACCACATAGCTCACATATTTCATCGCGTAATTTATTTTGATAACCTACATTTAAAATTTCTCAGTTTTTCCTTGTTATTTTGCTTAAAAACGTTTTTTCTTAGCATTTTGTCCGTTTCTTACAAACGTTTTACTTAAATAAAATCTACCATGTTCTTGTTTTGTTGGGATATAGTGTTTATTTTAGCATTTTTTTTCCCTTTTGTTTCGTTACATTAAAAACTAGCCGTTTTATGTTTGAAAAGAAAAATCGGTTAAAGTGTAGTATAGGAAGCCACTTGGAGCAGTCTTTTTTTTTTTTGGTGCCAAAAATGGGGCGCCAAGGTATTTTTTTTTAGGCGGGGGTTTTTTTTTTTTTTTGGCGACCGGATTCGATAGCCAAGCTACATAATTTAACGGTAGATGTTCCAAGAACTTAAAAATTGTAATTGTGCAATAAAAATGAAGAGATGTTCATGTGAAATAAGAAGAAATGTTTATAAAGATATCATTAATGCATAAAATTAAAAATTGTATTTTTTTAAGCACAAAAATAAATCGTAAATTAGAATATTTCAGAAGTAGGCTTATTTGCGTTCCGGAGAGTTCTTTCAAAGGAAATGGAATATTGCCTCTATAACGTTTGTCTCTGTTCTTCCTTTTACCGAACATGCTCTAGTCTATTTCTACAATCACATCAGGACCTCCAAGTATCGAACTTTCGTACACACACACACATTTCCATGCATACTTTTCTACAAAAACTTATCCAATCAGTGACTGTTTTCTTCGTAACATGTTCAAAAGAAGTAATGTCACGGTTGGCCTTTCGCACCCACATATTCGTTAACTTTAGAATTTTATGCTTACTCAGCTTACTTTCTTCAAACCAGCTATTCTTCCTTACAGATTTCTTCATGCGATGTCCATTCGCTCCTCTCTTTCGGCATTCCCAAATATATACGTCACTCGAATTCTTGATCGAATGCAAATAAAATCGGATGAAAAATAAACTAAGGATGGAATAGTTAACTGGAAAATCATCTGCTCGTGTTGAAGTTATCCGCAATTTATTAATTAATCAACAGCAATATTTTTTAAAAAAAACACGTGACCTTATCTGCATAAGTCCACAAATCAAAAATCAAGGATTACCAAATTAAACAGTGTGCCAGGATGAATTCATTATCTCACCATGACATTTAGATAAAAATCGCCAAATCCAAAGTGGCCCTCCTATACTACACTTGAGCCAAAAAATCTCAATTCAAATTTCCTGAAAAAATGTTTGTAATGTGGTATCCGAGACGCAAAAGGTTCTTGTTAACTAAGTGGTCATGTTCGCGAACTCGTAGCCAGCATTGTTTCTGTCGAATCTTGACTTAATGTATTGCAATTTTTGTAATATTTTATGTGTGTTAAGGCTCATAATAATATATTTTTTTAAATGATATTGCAGATTGTTATGCTAAAGTACTACCAACGCTGTAGAGGTGAGTATTTCCCCCCTACCCTCTCTTGTGTCATCAAAATCCTTCAAAATAAATTAACTGAGGACTTTGAGAGTTGGTGGACAAACTCTAATACTGGCTAAAGAGTCAAATCTTTCTTACTCAAACTCAGTTTAGATATCAATCCCCATTCAAGTCACGTCACACAGTTCTTAACTAATTATGGTTCATTCGTTTCTTTTATTTGCATCGCAGTTAAAAACTACTCCCAATTATCTTTGTGGTTCTGCTGAGGACGCTGACCATTATGTGTTCCCATGTCCTCTGACTTAGAAATTTCATTTGATCTCCTCATCTCAAAATGTTAAAAAAACTTGGTTTCAATCTATCATTAGAAATCCTTTCATTCACTCTAAACTAAAATCATGTATAGTCGAACCTCCGTATTACGAACCTCTATACTGCGAATTTTTTTTTAGAACCAAGAACAATTTACGATTTTTTTCGTAAAATAACCTCACAGTAGCTAAGTGCATATTCAATATAACGAACTTTTTCGCTTGTGATTCCAGTTTTTTCTCCCTATTTTTAAAGTATTTCTGGACATTTCAAGTTCTTTCTTTTAACACATTTTATGGTGGTCATAAATCTTGAACTGGCTTTATTAGGTGCCTGACTCGCCACGAGAGCAATAGAATTCAGGGCGTTTCATCCAAGATGTGCAACCATTAACCCTCTTTGTCCCAGTTCATTGGAAATATCTTCGATATCCCCTTTCACCCTCAGTAGAGTTGCATTTTGTTCCCGTGCCCTTGAACTAGTCTCCGTTCATTTGTAGTGTTGATCAGTCGTACTGGTAACTTTATTTCTTGTTGCTCGAAAATGCCAAAACTTAAGTGCTTGAACATCAAAGAAAAAAATTTGATTCTTCAGGAAGTGGATAAAGGCGTCAAAAGAAACTTCCTTGCACTTTTTTTTTTTTTGATAGGTAAGGTATATGAAATAGATATTAATTTGCAAAAAGATATTGAATAATTACTTTTTTATTGTGTTTATGAGTTTAAAATTTGTTTCATGTGGTTTATAAAGAAAATTTAAAGATGAGCTTCTATATACAACGAATTTTCCATACAACGAACTTTTTTCCGGGATTTAGCGACTTCATTATATAAAGGTCCGACTGTATTAGACTATATTGCAAATTCCTTAGATTTGATTGAATCGTTACTCTTTTGAGTTTGCACGGTGCATTTGTCATGAATATTTTTATTACTTTTGATAAATTTGCAATAATGCTCGAATATAATGTATATTCTTTTTCTTTCTCTTACCCATTGTTTTTTTATTATCATTATTTTTAGCTTTGTATGTTTGTATACCTTGCAATATTATTATTAAATATGTAATTGGTTAATGTACGTTTAATTTGTAATATGTAAATTTACTGTATACTCCTGTAAAAACTATAAACTAAGATTTTGTTAAATAAAGACTGAACGCGGGGGTGGTTGTTTTCCGGGGGATCGTTTTGTAGCTGTAAGCCCCTTTCGAATGAGCTCGGTTCTCTTGGGCATTCTGCCAATAGCTCTCGTGTTGCCTTATCGTTAGACGCTAATAATCTTTCACTTACTAACTGCAATGGATATAAACAAACATTCAACACGTGTTTTTCGAAGCAGAGATTTTTCTGGTGAATATTTAATCTTCATAACCAGAATTATCATTTTATTACATTCCTTGTTTTATTGATAGTAAATATTGTAAGTAAATATTCCAGTGAAAACCTTTTACATTAAAGACATAACATGATAAATGTAGTTGTTCATTCAATCAAATAAAAAATTATTTTGCTGCATCTTTTCATTTTTATGCATATAAAATACAACTTTTACATAAATTTATGATTTCCGTGCAAGGCAATCAAAATACTTTCCAGAATTCCTTTAAGGATTTTTAATTCTTGATTAATGCGTATTAAGTACCGGTTGATTCAAAAAATAATGTGATCATTTTCGGAGTAGCATAAATTTTTATTGTATCAGGTTGAGTAAAAAGTTTTCCGCCAATGGGAGATACCTCCGCACCAACAGCGGCCACTTCCGTGGTAATTTACCTTTCGCCAAACATGGTTTTGCATTCTAAATCAGAGTGTTGGAACTATACGACTATGTAATTTGATTATCAACACTTTATTATCTTGTACTCCAAAAAAGTGTTTAAAATGGAGCTATCACGTCAACAGATCAGAACGATTATGTACTATGAGTTCTGAAATAAACTCCGTCCACAAAAAAATGTGCGAAAGTTTAGATTTCAGTACTGGTTACTCTTAAGATAGTGTTGTAACGCCTTCTTATTTTTCACCGTAAGAGGGCGCGTGAGAGCCGCCGGATGTATTTTTGTAACTGAGTAGTAAGCAGGTGAAAAATAAGAAGGTGTTACAACAGATAGAGTAAAAGTTTGGTTTCGAAAGTTTAAAGCTGAAAATTTGACATTGAAGATGAACTACGTTAGGTCCACCCTAATGAGGTTGATTGTGCCAAGTTGAAGCAAATCACACACATTGATTAATGATTGAGAAATGTTTCAACACGAACGTTTGTCAAAAAGCAATAGTTAATGCTCTCAAATTCATAAATATAACGTTTAAGATAAACCGCTGGGAGCTTCACGAATTGATTGCTGTAGATAAAAGCAAAAGAAAAGCGGCCTGTTTTCGTCGGTTGTGAATGACAGATAAAACAATGCATCATGCGTGTTATCCATGTTTTGTGTCTAACATTGCAGAGCATTAAATACAGAGGCCAAAAGGGTTTCTTTGTTTTTCCGTGGTCTTTACAGACCTTTGATGGCAGATTGATTCATTTACTTTTTAAAGCCAATTTTCTTTACCTGACGACAAATTGTCGATTGCGATACCTGTAATTTCTTTGCTAAAGTTCTTTGAGGCAGAGGATTTTCTATAGCGATAAGTCTTTTCATCTTTTTTTCTTTTCGTTCACATTTTTTCCTTGGGGTTTTTAACTGCCAGCCAAATTTTATTTCTTTTTCAAAGTTTTGATAGTAATACATTAGAAAAATGTCTTTTCTGATTTTTAAATGTTTTATTTATAACAGAATTTGAACAACCATCCTTCAAAAGGTTTTAAAATTAGTTTCGGTTTTGAAGCTGTAATTTCGGTACAATGATTTATTCCCACTACTAAAAATGATGAAATAATTTCATTTTTAAAATAAAACCAGTATTAAAACAATGGAAATAAACCATGAATAGTAATATGCTTTTAAAATTGGTCACACTAATTTTGAATCAACCAGTACATGAGCTTAAAATATTCTAAAAAAAAAAAATTACTATTTGAAATTTAGACAAAATATGTAGTTTGGGGGTCTATTTTACTTAAACTAAATTCTTAAAATGCAGTTTTATTTGAATAGAGTCACGGGTAAACCTTGATTTTAAGAAAAATTTTGTAAAAATATTTTTTTTAAAAAAAATTTGAGCATTTTAGAAAACTTTGATCTTAATTTTCCTTTTAAACTGTAAAATAACAAATTTATCCTATACCTTACCTTTTATTACTATCTCGACTTATTCATAATTTCATACCAGTAAAGTTTTAATCTTTTGTGTTTACAGCAATATTTTTTGTATTCAGTCGATGTTTGAAACTTGATCAAATTTTGACCCAAGTATCTTTCCATACATTACTTTAATTTCAAAATTCGAATATGTGTTATTGCAAAGTATTGAGCATTTTGTTCCTTTTTGTTTAAAGAAAGAAAATTCTTGAGAGAAATCCAAATTGGATGCTTTAACCCTTTATCTACCACATTATGAATTAACTGCAATTTTTTTCATGAATTTTTTTTTTTTTTTTTTTTTTTTGAATTACTGCATTGAAAATTAAGGGATATACATAAATAAAATACTCAACTTTGGGAAATTTAACTCGTTGGACCTAATTAATAAAATGGGTAATTTATTTACTTTTTTAACGCAGTTTTAACTCTTAAAAATGCTAAATATAACCAGAGAACATTAATATGTTACAACACAAAATGTTTATTTTTAAAGATTATTAAGTTTTTAAAATTTATTTACTTTTTATACACATAAACTTATTTTAATGATATTCAAAGAAAGAGTTTTTTTTTTTCATTAATATACAAAAATTCATTACACAGTTTGCATTTTGAGTGAGGTTTCGATTGAATGTTTCTTAAAGCATTGCATCCTGGGTTAAGAAATCCTGTAGTTTCTTAACATGAACTACTACCCCTTGAGTTCAGTCTCTTGATCGTCATCCTAAGAATCTAACGAAAATTACAGCAGATTATTTGCTGGGACTTTTTCCTCTGAAAAATCATCAGTTAGTGCATTACTGGTTTCAGGTGATAGGTTCTATAATAAATACAAAGCCTCTTGAAGACAGAGTTTCTTTTTTTCCGGACATTCAAAGAAAAGGAAATAATAATAACAGTACCTTGAAAATCTCCTATTATTGTTAAATCTCAGTTAAACATAAAGAAATAAAAATGTTGTTAATTTTTTTAAATAAGAAAAGATATTTCATTTAATTGTGTGGCAAAAGAAAAAGCTCAGATCCAAAGTTCGAAATTTTTTGAAAAGTTAAAATAGAACTATAAAAAAGCAAAATAATAAGTTAAGGTAAAAGAAATGCCTAAAAAAGCGTATGTCTATTGCACTATAGAGATATGCAAAAAGCATTTTTCAATTCCTACTATTAGCTCACAATCTCCGTATATTTATTTATTTATATATTTATTTATTTATCTTGGTGGAATTTTCAATCGTTAATAAAATACATTTTAAAGCGCTCCATTGAGCTGAAATTATATATATATATGATTATTTTGGATGACAATACAATAATTTAATTATAATTCATAAAAATTGATTAAAACTAATTATTTAAAGAATTACAAATACTACATCCACGTTGGCATCATTTTTGGCGACTTAGTGACCATTTTAGCGACTTGACTTGAAAAGGTTTTTTTCTCACGTTTTAAAGCATTCAGTTGAACTGAAATTTTATATACACGATTGTTTTGGATGACAATACCATACTTAAATGATAATGAATAAAAAATAATCACCACTTAATGTTGTGATTCTGTTACATGTATATACATATTTATATTAATTGTAACTATTTAATAAAAAGTAGCTAAAATAAAATTTTCCTTTGCTGATCTAAATAGGAATTGACTTAAAAAAAATTTTTTTTTATATTATTTGTTGATCCTTCAATCTGTTTTGTTTAATTTTTCAATTCACCCTAGCGAAGAACGGGTATACCAACCAGTAGTAAATTAAAAATTCTGAAAAACCCCAGATTCATGTCGAGAAGGGTTAGCTTTTTTTTTAAAAGGATATTTCTTCGAATTCCAGTGCATTTTGCTCTTTGGTTATAGCATGAGATTTTGTTACAAATGTCCAAACAAATCGAGAATTTTCCCCTTTTTTTTGTTTTTTTGGTCGTTTTGCATGCAAAAGGTCAACGTACCAAAGGTGCGAGAATTGTCCAATAAATTCCCATCGAATATTTTCATTCTCATGTGATGCTACTTTCACCTTCCATCCCATTATCAGCAAATAGCCTTCGTGTGGCTTCAAAGTGCAATGTCAATAAGAAATCAATTAATCAATCGATTATCACTAATTAAGTGATTTCGATTATCACTAATTAAGTGATTTCGATTATCACTAATTAAGTGGTTTTGATTATCACTAAGTGGTTTCGATTATCACTAAGTGGTTTCGATTATCACTAAGTGGTTTCGATTATCACTAATTAAGTGGTTTCGATTATCACTAATTAAGTGAATGATATTAAAACAAGATATTTTCCAGTTTGCTTGAAGGATTACTTCTAATTTCCTTCCAAATAATTATTTATAACACTTCTATTTAAAATAAGTAATACTCGCATAACACGGTTATGTCGTGCCGTGTTATACGAGACTTTTTCTTTTATTTATTTATTCAAATTAATTATGTATGCCAGCGTTCGTCAAACTGTGGGGCAAGCTCTCTTAGGGGGGGCGGGATAACTCTACGAGGAGGAGGGGCGCGAGTATACTGTAAAGTGAAAAACAAAAGATTATTTTAAAAAATTATTAATTTACAGCCTTCTCATATTTAAAATATAAAACTAAAGTTAACACTTATTTTGATAATGTATACCGTTTATAATTAATTCCTTAACTGACGATATAAAGTTATGCTATTCACTCCCCAATGTTACTATTTTCCACGCGTATGTGATGTATTGGGGAGGTGGAGAAAAAGAATAAATAAGCAAATCCTCTTAAATAAGTAAATCCTTCGCAAACACTACCAAAATCCTTTTATTGCACTCCAAAGTCTTTGGAATTATTTTATGAATAGCAGTGTGTGAAACCGCCCCCCTAAAGTGACCGTTTCTTTGATTATCTGCGTGGGCTAGAGGTGTAGGGTTTACAAAAGGAATAGACATTTTTAAATTCTTAATATGACTTTATTAAGAATGAAACTTAAGTGTCTAACAATTTAGATAATATTATTTATGCGAGAATCTACAATGAACAAACACACAGTAATATATAGTTAAACTGAATCGTTTAACTTGGACCACTATCAATACTTAAATCGCCTAATCTCACTTCTAATAATATTACAATATCAAATAATCAATCCTACCTTAATCCAATATTAGTTTCAATCTTATGAAGAGGCGTCTGGGCGCGCGTGCAATGGTATGCACCTTGACCTAATGGCTTAATCTTCAAGGTAACTTCACAATTGATTGCCAATTCTCGCTTGTATCACTTTCACACATAACATTCCCCAATTTGCTATTCGACTTACTGAAACTTCTGTTATTTAAAAGCTATCTTATTTGCATTTCCTCTTCACATTTCGCTTCTTGGGTTTTAATTGGAAAGGAGTTGCCATTAATCTTGGCCCCCAAAGAACCCAGATGTCATGTTAAAGAAAAGACGCGTGAGCCCGTCACAAGTGCTCAGAGAAAAGATCGTACTTCAAAAAGACATATATATATATACGTCCGGGGCAATTAACGCTTTGACTGAGCAAGACGTTTATATATGCCGGTGACACTTAAGAGGTTAAAGTCGTATTGTAGCTTTAGAGTCAATGTATAGTATTATTGAATTCACAAAACATGGAGGGGGGGCGATGAAAACTATGATGGAATATTGGGTTGCAATTATTGAAAGTTTGAGAAGCACTAATGCACATAACATAAATTAGGGCAATATGTACCGTGCTGTATTGAAATCGTATTGCATGAAACTGAAATGATATGAATCAAGTCTTGAGGTGTAAAATTTTGTGATAGCTGAAATTTTGTTCCAATAAAACATACAAATGAAAAAGTAAATTAACTTCAAGGTTTTAATCAAAAACAAAAATAAGAAATGCAAAAATTAAAAATACAACAAAAAATATTTTTTACAAATAATTAGTATTGCTATAAAATAAATAGAAATGGGATCATAAAATTAATTTTCATCATCATTCTCATTGGAAATTGCAGTTAATCTACTTTTTTTTTTTTGTCAAAGTTGATTGGCCATTTCTTTTTAATGAACTCAATTGAAAAAAGATCCAGTTGGAAATTCCCCTTACTGTATGAAAATGATTTTCAATTTTTTAAAATAGTATATATTATATCAAAACCATGTAATATTAAATTTGAGTTTTGCGCCTTGTAATATCGAATCCGTGTTAGAATAATTGCATATTACAAGTGTTTTACAAGTACCTTGTTAAACAAGGGACGGATATATTTCAGCGTATAAAGCGCAGATTTTACACAAAAAAAAATTAAGACCAAGAAAATAGAAGATTATTTTTAAAAAAATTATCAGTACTGAAAAGAAGCAAAACAAAAAACATTCTGACACATCTATATTGATACAATATACTTACAAATGTATCAGTACTGCACAAAGCATTTGATAATTCCTACCTTTCTTAGAGGCTCGACAGCCCAGGGTAGGTCTTGGCCTTCTCAGGAAGCCTTTTCCTAACCAGCCTTCCTGCTAGTGTTCTCCAATTCCTAGTTCTTAAAACTAGGAGATCTTTTTCTAGGCTATCAATCCATCTAAGATTAGGCCTGTTCTTTCTTCATGTGCCAATTGGTTGAGCATTGAAAACTTTTTAAGTGGTGCTATCTTCATTCATTCTGATAATGTGACCTGCCCATTTAATTTGTTGTATTTTGATGAAGTTCACTATGTCAGATTCTTTATATGATTAATAGAGCTCTAAATTTGATCTTCTTTGCCATGTTCCATTTTCCTGAATTCCTCCGAAAATGAACCTTAAAATCTTCCTTTCGTAGATACTTATCCTGTTCTCATCTGTTCGAGACATGGACCAAGTTTCATATGCACAAGTTAATACTGATCTTAAGACTTTTATACAATAAAATCTCTTTGTTTTTCTTTTGATTAAATTTGATTTCATATATTTTCGTATTCCATTAAGACATCTATTAGCCATAGTGGTTCTCTTTTGGATTTCAGTAGCACAATTGTTTCTATTGTTAATTTCTGAACCTAAATAAGTGAAGCTGTCAACAACTTCCAAACTATACTCTTCAATTTTACAATGGGAATTGTTAAAACATGATTTAGTGCGAGGCATGTACTTGGTGTTATTCTCATTGATTTTCAGTCCCCTTCTGAGGGCCTCTTTCCTTAAAGATAAGAAGGGCCTGGCCTGTCTTAGTGTGGTGGTTGTTTGAGCGATGATATCATTGTCATCAGCAAAGCCAACAACTGTATCGATTTATTAAAAATATTTCCTCTGGTATTGATATTGAAATCTCTTACCACTTTTTCTAATATTTGATATAATTAATTTATCAAATTTAAGTTAAGAACAGTTTTATATAAAACTTACTAGTGACTTCCAAGGTCTTGTCATAAATAAATTGTATACAAAATTTAATACTATCTTGTTAATTTGTGCGGTTTATAATTAGAGTCTTATTGTAGCCTTACGTCATAGTACAGTATATTATTATTACTTCTATATATTGTTATTATACGGAGGGGTGAAAATTATGATTGAAAATTGGGTCGCAAGCATTGAAAGTTTGAGAAACACTGCATTAGGCTTAAAGGTCATATTTTATAGTTATTTCACTCAACTATATCATTACAATTATTTGTTAGATTTCCGTCTCAAGTATTTTTCCCCACGCTTTCGCGAAAACGTTAAAGAAAACAAAAATTGTTTTACTTTAGTTTTTATTAAACAAGTAATATAAAAAAAAAATTTAACGTCGATTCCTACTTTGTTAGAAAAAACGTACTGGCGCCATCTGTTGCAGCTAATTGTAACTACAAGCGAAATAACACAGAATAAATTTTAAATTAAAAAATAAAATTTAATGAATGAATTAATATTTTAAAAAAATTATTTGAACTTGATTGGATGAATAGAAATTATTTTATTAGCCATTGAAAATCCCAAGATAAATAAATATATAAATATATAGAGAGTGGGAGCTATAATAGTAGAAATTGAAAAACAAGCCTTTCTTTACGTCCACTAAATGACGTAACGTAAAAGAATTAAAGAATTATTTGCTTATTTGTGGAATTACTCAAAGTTTAATTGCTGCACAGTAATAAATGCTTTCATTAGGACTGACCTTACTTTGAACTTCCATATAAAAGTTTACTCGACATTTTTAAGCAACAATACAATTAATTTGCAAATTAAGAGTAGATAATATCTTCCTATTAATTGTAAATTAAAAATAGATGCTACTTTCCTAAAGGAAATTTGGGATCAAAAATTTTTTTTATAATTGATTTATTTAAAAAAATTTATTTAAATAGAAAATGGGACTACTATTTTGCATGGACCAAATCATATACTTTATTTAAATGTTTATTTATTTTGTTTATTTAATGAAATTACAATTTTTTTTAAAAAAAAAACCCCGACTTATTAATTTTTTTTATAGATTTATATTTTACTTCTATACTGGATGATTTTTAACTTTTCATTTACTTGTCTTATATTCATATTTCTCATATTTCTTTTCTTTTTATATTAAAAAATCGTTTAACAATCTTTTTTCAGCCTTTCCCAGCTTTCAATTGTTGTAAAGATTTGAATTATTGTTATTTTATTTCATCCGTGTACTAATCAAAGAAAGAACTGTGATCTTATTAAATTGGTTTGTATTTTTTTATATATCTATACCCATAAAATTACCGTAATTATAAAATTATCTATTTTTTAAAAAAAAAATGATATGAAAAGACACAGAAAAAATGTAATAAATTATTTTATTGAAAGCCAAATCATTTCGCAATATTTTTTTAATCTGTTGAAGTGAAGCTATTGATAAAAAATCAAATAAAGAGTCACTAACTCATTATCAGAGTCACTGTCTCATTAACAGAGTCACTGTCTCATTAACAGAGTCACTGTCTCATTAACAGAGTCACTGTCTCATTAACAGAGTCACTGTCTCATTAACAGAGTC